>ML402427.1:0-96886 GCA_005239525.1 Nicotiana knightiana | reverse complement strand
TTTTTAGTATTAATAAAACTAGCCCTAGGCTCCTGCCTAGTGGATTTGCCAAAAAAAATAAAATAATACAACCCGTAGCCAGAAATTCGCTTACTCAAGTCATCCTCAATCTCAACCCCTACAGTCATAACTGATTTGCCCGTATACCTCAAACCGAAACCAATACAACACATAATTGTGCAATCAACTCGTCGTTAGCAGACTCCCCCACTTGGCTCAAATCCAAACATAAAAACACACAATAACTCACAATGCCCATACTCTATTACTGTCATAATACTTCAGTGAGATTCAACTAAATCCTTCATAAGATCCTGTAACGCAAACCATCTAATACTTCAAATTATCTGCAAATCTCGCATTCACCCTTGTAATAGTCAAGCCAACTTCCACAAGCGATCCAAACTCAAATTTCAACATATGTCATTCACTGGTAAAAGAGAACTCTCTACAAAACATCATAGGGACCACACAACCGTAGGACACCTTGCGGAGGTAACCCACCTGCTTTGCCTCAAAATGACATCTCTCTATACTCTTCCGCAGTCATAACTATTATGCAATCAGTTAAGCTTCCTGAGTCTGAACTCATAACACGACATGAAAATCTACTTCACTCCAAAACTAAACAACATGAGAGGTCTTTCAAGACACCCATAACTCGAGGCCATACGCCAAATCAAGACAGAAATCAAACACCCAATCTTTTATCCACAAGAGTTATGGTTTAAAAAAAGCAGACCAAGTCTTAGACATTGAAAGACATGTCCTCAAGATCGTTTCGTATGAAAACTAATGAATGTAAAAGAGGACTATAGTTTTTATTATATTCTATCAACTTGATAGAGAAGTAGGTAGCTCCTGAATTCCTCAAAGGTTCTTTCAAATGAAAACTAATGAATATATGAAAAACTGTTGAATAAATTCTATTAGAGAACATCAATTGCTAATGCAAAAGAACCAATACCGTGTATGCCACATCTTAGTTTTCTACTAACCTTTGTTATATTAATTTTCATAAAATGATTCAAACATCCTTAGTGGAAACATTACTAAACAGGGAAATATTGATATACCACAATTAGCAGTATGGGAAGAGAATGAACTTTTTTCACGAAAAGAAATCAAATTTTCACTATACTGCATATAATAGTAAATTTCTACCCGAAATAATAGGATATGATTTCCTTTGTAATTGTGTTATAATAGTGTACCAAAAAAATAATAAATATAAGTCAGGTTCAACTTACTCTGGATGGAAAATATGATAAAGATTAACTTGATGAATCTCGACGAGCTTTCACTTGCATGTCTTAGTAATAAGCATAACCCCCCAAGAACAAGCACATCCCGTAAAGCTAATATAAGTTTGTATATCCTTATACCACATATATCTCAAAAGCTTATATATGTTAATTGTTAATTCCACTCTTCAAAATATGTGTTGCCTCGCCTACGCTTAACTACCTACATCATTTTTTATTAGCTACCGCAAATGAGCAAAATTCTTTAGTATAAGTGTCACGACCCGAATTTCCTACCGCCGGGACCGTGATGGCACCTAACATCGCACTCGCTAGGCAAGCCAACACTAGAGTTGTATTCACCTTTTCCCATTACATTTTTATCGACAAAATTTAATAAGCTAAATTACACTGAAATAGTTGCAGATTACGTAATAAACTGGTTATCTCTATATACTATTAGCAATACCGAAATTGTCATCACCCAGAAACTGGTGTGACAATCCACGAACACACTAAGAATTTCTACAAGTATTTGTCTGGAAGAAAAGTACATCTGTCTCGAAAGAAGATAAACATGAAAATAGGAACATAAAAGGGAACGCCAGGGCCTGCGGACGCCTGCAGAACTACTTTGGGTCTCCTAGATGAATGCCTGCAACCAACCTCTCGATCAGCCATAAACATCTCCGAAATCTGCACAGAATGTGCACAGTGCAGCATCAGTACAACCGACCCCATGCACTAGTAAATGTCGAGCCTAACCTCGACGAGGAAGTACAGAGCGAAAGAGAACAGTAACTTGCGGCAAAAATAAATACGGAACTCAATTATATTGCCAGTACTCAGCTATAACCAATCCTTAAGAGAGTTACAATGCAACTGAATAAAATCACAGCAGATGAAGATTACACAAACAACAAAATGATGCGGCGTGCATCCCGATCCCACCATATAATCAGTAACACTGTGAACATTCACCCTTATTACTCCTGTTCCGGCATGCAACCCGATTCCACCAGTCCACCCTTATTGCTCCTCAATATTTATCACCCTTATTCCTCCTGTTGTGGTGTGCAACCCGATCCCACCTGTCCACCCTTATCACTCATGTTGCGGCGCGCAACCCCATCCCACTAGACAATGACATTTCACTTTTATTCCTCCTCAATATACCATCCTTACTCCTCCTCTTGCGGATTAAACCCAATCCCACCATATAATCACCAATCACACAATAAGAACAAGTATTTCACAATCTAGCTCAAAACCCTCAACCACATTTATGCCACAAACCGATGCAAACGGAAATCTATACAATTATGAAACATATAAAATTAATACTACACAACGAGCCCAACCAAAATGTACCATGAAACATCGATAAACCAACTTAAACCAGTAATGTGATACCATGAGTTACGGAACAATTAATGCCTTCAACAAAGAAAACGACATCTAACAAGAAGCAATTAAATATGGAAGCACCAATAAGCACGTAGCAGTTAAGGAAGGAAAACAACATATATTAGTGACGGGGAAAGGAACAGGATAAACAGATAATTTGGCGGCGCATAGTTACTCGTCACCTCACTTATACGCCACACACATGAATTTTCACATAGCAAATAAGTCGGGGATTCCTAATCCCTCAAGGAAAAGTTAGACACCACACTTACCTCTATCCGACGGCCAACTCAACTCTCAATTACCGCCTTTCTTCTATTTTCCACCTATGAACCACTCGTATCTAGACAATATCAACCTAATAACATCAATTATTGCTAAAGAAACCAATTCCATGCATAATTAACATTTTCCCCAAAAAGTCAAAAATCGACCCTGGGTCCGCTTGGTCAAAACCTGAAATTCGAACCAAAACCTGATTACCCATTCAACCCCGAGCTCAGATATACAATTGATTTTGGAATCTGACCTCAATTTGAGGTCTAAATCCCAAAATTTCAAAATCTCTAATTTCTACCCAAAAATCCCCAATTCCACCATGAAAATCCTACATTCTAGGTTGAAATCTTATTTAAAGAAGTGAAAGATTGAAAGAATTGGGTTAAGAATCGTTTACCTTTGATTTGGGGAAGAATTGGTCTTTAGAAAATCACCTCTTGAAGTTTGGGTTTTAAAAAATCGTAGAATGAATGAAAAATTCCGTCTAAGTCTATTTTACCCAGCTGCAGATGTCACATTTGCGACCCGAGCTTTGCAATTGTGAAGCTCGCAAATGCAAAGGTACCATCGCAATGCGAGAATCCTCACATCTCCGCTGCATTCGCAATTGCGAAGGAACGATCGCAATTGCGAACATGACCCTCCGCAAATGCGACAAATCGATCGCATTTGCGATCACTGCCCCTCCCAGCTTATCTCACAAATGCGAAAAAAATCCTCAAAAATGCGAATACTGCATGACCCCTCTTTTGATCACAATTGCGATGAAAGCCTCACAAATGCGGACCTGCAGGGTTCACAATTGCGATGCCTGATCTCGCAAATGCGATATCAGAGGTCTGCAACAGGTTCAGTCACACCAGCAAAAAATTTCTAAGTTCCAAATCATTCTGTAGCCTACCCAAAACTCACCCGAGCCCTCGGGGCTCCAAACCAAACATGCACACAAGTCTAAAACATCATACGAACTTGTTCTTGCGATCAAATCGCTAAAATAACACCTAAAACTACGGATTTATCATCAAAATCAATGAAATTCTCAAGAACACTTAAAATTACTATTTTCTCAACCGGACATCCGAATCACGTCAATTCAACTCCTATTTCTACCAAATTTCACAGACATAACTTATATATTATGTTAAACTTGTACCGGGATCCGGAACCAAAATACGGGCATGATACCAACGAGATCAAACATTAATCAATTTCTTTAAATTCTTAGAATTTCAGTCTTACAATTTTTATCAAAAAGTCATTTCTCGAGCTAGAGATCTCGGAACTCGATTTCGGACATACGCGCAAGTTCCATACGTTACTATGGAACTTCCGGGACCGTCGGAACACGGATCCGGGTCCGTTTACTCAAAACGTTAACAAAAGTCAATTAAAAATCATTTTTAAATCCCAAAAAATGTTATTATTTCATAAATTTCCACATAAAGGCTTTTCGGATTCACACCCGGACTGCACGCAAATCGATGTGAGTAAAAATAAGGTTTTTAAGGCTAATGAGCGCGAAATAGAGTCTTAATTCACAAGATGACCCAAAGGGTCATCACAATAAGATGGTTGGTCTAGCTTCTCTTTTTTCTTGATTGTCCAATTGTACAAGTTTTTAGATATTTATAATTTTAGTAATCATAACTTAAATTAATTGGTCAAACACTAAAGCAAGAGGAATAAGATAACTGGAAATAGCTAATAAACTTAAAATTAAATGGGCATTTAAGGGCAAGTATTAGCATTTTATTTCATGATATGATTTAGAAATGGATAACACAGAGATTTTCCTTTAAGAAGCCAATAGAGTCTATAGCATTATGAGCCGAGTATCGGAATCATATGCCAAGATAAGCCTAAAATTGCGAACCCCGCAAACAGGAAAAAATATTTAGTATTCTATTTTACTACTAACACTAAGAAATATCCTACAAAATACAAAAAATTTTGAGAACCTTCTATTACCAACCAATAGGTCATCTAGTGGCTAATAAAGAGACGCAAAAGGGATACTATATACATATATTTCCTTAAATTTGTCATAGTATGTCCCTTTTGTTGGCCGACTACCACCCCAGTTGCTATTGAGATTAGTAAGGTTACAAGCCTCTGATGGGGCACTACATTTTATTTCTCAGGAGATATTACAAAAACAAAAAGTACATCATTCTCAAATTTAATGATTTTATAATGAGAATTTGTGATAAAATGTCATCCATTTTTTGAACTTGCCTTCAGGTGAAACAGGACACACAACACCTTGGTCAAATTTTTGGAACTGTTGGAACATTCATGGTGAAGTGCAAGGGTGGAAAAGGAAAAAAATATCTTAGGAAGGCCGCTAGACATTAAAAAGGACTGAATACTTTGTTTGCCTATTGATTTGGTCTAATTTATGACATGAAGTCTTATGCAATATCATTGCTCAAGAAATCAATAACATAATAAAATCAGTAATATTTTGCTACCTTATCCGTTAAAGAACACATATTACTACTATACAAAACAATTTTATTGTGTACTTTCAACAACAACATATCTAATATGATCCCAGGAGTGGAATCTGAGGGTGTCAGGATATACGCATATGTAATCTAATTGAATTGTGTACTTTATAATCCATAAAAGGTCATATCTTGAACTTGATGACCTGAACAAAGAAATTAAGTGCGGCTCACCTACAACCAAGATCTTTTATGCTCTAACACATTTGTAACCTAATTGGCTGAATTATATACAACTCAACACATCTCAACTGAAAAATGGGAGCTATTTACATGAACCAAAAGTTAATCTGCAATTTATTTCAAAAGGGACAACCATGCAAAATGAAACGAATTGTACTTAATATGTTGTATATATTCTTCTTTATTCATTTTCAGAAAAACTTTGCGGTGTCGATCGAATTATAAACATTCGAATCAGACAAAAAAAGTTATTAGTTTAGATTGAATGACCTCATTTATTTTCTTGGTTTCTTGTGTTAGTTATTTTATGAACTTGAAACACAAATTATGGTTAGAATCTATAACTTGTATCAAATTTAGAATTTAAATTGGTACTGAAATAAACAAAATAAAGCAGCAAAATTTTTGCTTACCTTCTCGGGAGCGGTTGGTCTATACCATTATGGTTAGAACAAAAATGAGAACCAAAATTCACTTACATACTACTGAGAAAAGCCAAGTTGGTCTATACCATTAACAAGTGGAGTGGAGAACCAGAAGAGGGTTTCGAACTCACCCTCACTTTTGATATAATTACATTAATGCCATTCGTCATACCTCACTTATTATATAATTAAAAAATTCAACTAGCAGAGCGATTCGAGGGTCTATCGAATGATGCAGCTTTTGTTAGTAATTTGTGTTCAAAACCAAACAATCAGAAAAGTAATAAAATGTTAGTTTAATGAAGCAAAACATAAATAATTTCTGAGCCCACGAGTTGATTGTGAGTCCTTAAGGAATTTAATATTCTCATTGTTGTCCAATATTATGGAATACTTCTTCCCAGGATAAAACGGAAAAATTATTGTGTAATATAGGCAATCAAAATTATAGAACTTCAGCAAACTGAACTAACAAAGCAAATCACTTAACAATTGTATGTTTATTCTGAAAAAAAGAAAAAATAGTGCAACCATGTATAGAAGAGAGGAAAAGTTTTCAGATTTTTCTGTGTATAAAAATGAATCCAAGCCTCTAATTTTATAGTCAATAGAAAGGTGAGATGAATATTTGCAATCTAAGAGGTGCCTCTTCCATTTCTTGTTCACGCTCTTTGAAAAAAAATCCAACAACTTTAAGAGATAAGAGCAGAGACAATAACATCATCACAACATCACCGAATGTCCAATCTTTAAATTCTTTTTCTTAATGATGGAATAAATAGTTTAGCTCAGCAATAGTTGACCATTGAATGACCGCATTCAAAAAAATCATCAGCCCACATACACTAATTTTGGAAAACAAAATGAGTTTTATTGTCGACATTAATTCTTTAGAATAACAAATAATTGGTTTTCTTAAATAAGAAATTAAATAACATGGAGAAACATCAAAAATAACTCGAATGGTAACATAAGAGAGTCGATCGAAAATAAAAAAGGGTCAATTCAATCATCCACTTCAATGACTTCATCATCATTGCTTCTACGATCAACCCAACGTCCAACAACGTCTTCCATTAAAATTCGACTAATATCAAAAGGAGGTTTCCCATCCCAATACCTTGGACCTATATGGTTAAGTGCCATCCTTGACAACATTAAAGCCCCTTCATTGGCAAATTCACTCACAGGATGAATCTTCACCCACTTAAATGAATTCAAAAGAATGATACATTTACCAACCAAAAACTCTACGAAAGGTGAGGTTGGGGCTACTTGCGAGGTAATCAACTGGATTGTTTCTGCTGAATGCCCTTCCACTTCGAGGTAATCCGTTCCTTTTTCTATGGCATCACATAGACCTAATTGTAGTGTATGAAGTTCTACTTCGATCGCTTGGTTCATTCCTTCAAATGCCGATGCGAAGGCGGATTTGAAAAATGCGAACTGATCNCATCACCGAATGTCCAATCTTTAAATTCTTTTTCTTAATGATGGAATAAATAGTTTAGCTCAGCAATAGTTGACCATTGAATGACCGCATTCAAAAAAATCATCAGCCCACATACACTAATTTTTGAAAACAAAATGAGTTTTATATATCTGTCGACATTAATTCTTTAGAATAACAAATAATTGGTTTTCTTAAATAAGAAATTAAATAACATGGAGAAATATTAAAAATAACTCGAATGGTAACATAAGAGAGTCGATCGAAAATAAAAAAGGGTCAATTCAATCATCCACTTCAATGACTTCATCATCATTGCTTCTACGATCAACCCAACGTCCAACAACGTCTTCCATTAAAATTCGACTAATATCAAAAGGAGGTTTCCCATCCCAATACCTTGGACCTATATGGTTAAGTGCCATCCTTGACAACATTAAAGCCCCTTCATTGGCAAATTCACTCACAGGATGAATCTTCACCCACTTAAATGAATTCAAAAGAATGATACATTTACCAACCAAAAACTCTACAAAAGGTGAGGTTGGGGCTACTTGCGAGGTAATCAACTGGATTGTTTCTGCTGAATGCCCTTCCACTTCGAGGTAATCCGTTCCTTTTTCTATGGCATCACATAGACCTAATTGTAGTGTATGAAGTTCTACTTCGATCGCTTGGTTCATTCCTTCAAATGCCGATGCGAAGGCGGATTTGAAAAATGCGAACTGATCGCGGAGGACAAAACCGCCCCCAACCATTCCATATGTAGTGATGCTAGCGAAATTCAATTTCCATGCATCACTAGGGGTCGGAGTCCATGAAATTAAATGTATTCTTTCACCATACTGCTGAAAGTAAACATTTTGATAAGGCTGTGGATTAAGATCTATATAAATGGCCATCATAAACTAGTTTTGGGATTCTTAATGAGAGTTTATAAAATGCTAATCTTTAGTGCATATATAGAAAAATTATCCTTTGGTTTAGCCTTCACTATCATTGACTTGAACTATATAGAGCAAGAGTAAAGAATTGGAAAAAGAAAAAGTTACCGTTGAGAGATAAACGTAATCTGCTAGTGAATTTATTGCTGAACAAATTACCAAATCAGACAAAAGTCTAAGATTTTGTTTATTATTATTTTTCATTGGTTTTTAAGGAATTAATTAGATGAAAGATTTCTATGGACGTTTCATTCGGAATGCCATTAGTAATTTAAAATTTTTGACAAAATTCGTTAGAAATAACTTTCAATGTGCGCTTTCCCACGAGTTCCATAAAAAAATTTGTGAAAAATACACATCTTTCTAGTTGTACGAAAGCTTACCCATAAATTTTAATTTTCATATTTTTCTAATTTTACTACCCGACCGGTCATTTTGTATATTTGAGCACCATTTCCCCTACTCGATGCTTTAGATGTTAATTGACGTTACGTGACTTGCGAGGTTAGTTGGTTTAGATTCGATGAAGTTTTAGATTGAATTGAAACACTGAGCCCGAAGATGCAGATAGTGGAGCGTAGAAGAACCGGCGTAGAAGCACAGGGACTCCCGCAGAAGCGGAGCCGCATATGCTTGGTGTTCATAAAAGCGTCAAGTCAGGAGGATTAGTGGCTTCCCAATTTGAGAGGGAATTTTTTCATATGTGGTGCCGTATGTGCAATCATCTGTACCAAAAATGTGGAATGACCTGGAAGACTTTATAGTTTGAAGGGTTTGACCTCAGGTGAAGAAAAGCTTTGACTCTGCTGAGTTTTTTCAACAGTCTCTTTAGTCTTTGCAATTTTGGCAGCTAAGTCAAAGCCTTCCTGGCTAGCCTCCATTAATGTCTCGAGGCGTGTATCCAAGAAAGCCCAACTAACATCAATAATAGCCTTGTCTCGTGAGTTTAAAGTGTATATATTTCTATGTATATCGCCTCATATTTTACTTTTGTTTCGTGAGTTTTAGATGTTAAATATGATGATTTATATTAATTTGAAGTGTTTTTATATGTAGGAATGATTCAGGATCAATCGGGGGCGAAACGCGCGAAATTAGAACCAAAACGGACGAAACAGGACAAACTGGCAATTTCGGGCGCCACAGGCAGGGCTGGGCGCCACCTGTGGCGCTGGAGGCAGAGAGTTGTTTTTGGGCAGCGCCCTGGTGGGCGTCCAACGCCAGCCAGGGCGTCGGTGACGTGAATTTTTTCTATTTTGCCCGAGACACGGTTATTTCGGCCCTAAACCTACTCAACATGTATAAAAGCAAGTCTAAGCTTATTTTGAGGGGTTGGACGCCATTTTGGAGAGAATATACACACGAAATTGCTAGGGAGCGAAGGATTCTCAGTTTTCTTCATCTTTTTCTAGTATTTACAATTAATTCAACAACTATGAAATTGTTTGATTTTAGTATGAGTGGCTAAACACCCATTGTTCTGGGGTTGTGGTTTAGCCTTGAATATTGTTATTCGACATTAACTTAACCTTGATTATAGTACACTCAATATATGGTTTTTTCTTGAATTTTGTGTTTAATTGCTTAATTGTCTGATCAACAATTAGGTTCTATATACTATCTATGTTATGCTTGGGAAAGCCGTATATAGATTAGAAAAGAATTGAAGAGAGCGCGATCTTAACCCTTCAGAGGAACGGATTTGTGGTTAGGATAGGAATATACCTAGTCACCGTACTTAATTAAATATCGTAATCTTAGTGCATTCTGATAGATTAATTTCATAGGAATATAGGCGTTAATCTGTTGAGAATAGGCGAGTAGTGCTTCCGGAGAAGGCTATGAGAGCATTTATCGATTAATTAGCAACCATGAGTGAATTATATGAAAGGGAGAGTTAATTAGGATGCAATACGAATGGTGAATTGATCACAACCATGGAATATTTGTCTCTATTGAATACACAACAATCAACTTGTTACGTGATAATTAGTTATTTTTTAGAATCGTAGTATGAAATAGTTACATTCCTGAATTTTTAGTTTGGCTTGATTAAATAACAATTATAGTGATTTAGTAAGTAGTTTACACAAGTCTCTGTGGGTTCGATATTCGATTTATCATTATATTACTTGTACAATCACGTATACTTGCGTGTGCGTTTGGGACCAACAAGTTTTGCCGGGGACTGTAATATAGACCACTTTCTAGTTTTTGCTTTAATTGTTTATTTCATCTCGTCTAACGTTACTTGATCTTTGCTCTGATCTCAGGAACTTCGATTGAATATGTAGGGTCAGAAGTCAGGACAGACTTGACGGCTTTGACCCCGAACCTGAGAGAACATTTCACAGGAGATTGAGGGAAGCAAGGGATACATACAATATTCAGGACCTCATTCAATTCCCTATGAGCATAGCAGAAAAACAACATATGCCTGTTCAGGAGGTAGCAATGCCCAGTATTGCTAATGTTACCTCTAGCATCGTGAAGCCCAGATTCACTGGGCATTTTGAGCTGAAACAGAGCATGATCCAGCTACTTCATGCAAACGGGCAGTTTATGGGTCTTCCACACGAGGCTCCACAGCAGCACATTCTGAACTTCTAGGAGATTGTGGTAGATGCAGCAGCTGAAGGTCAGGTATTGGAGAAGAATTATGATGAAATATTTTCATTGTTGAATAAATTCTCCAAAATCAATCCAGACTGGCAAGGTGAGATGGGAAGGAATGTGGTTCAAAAGTCACCAGGGGTTCTTGAATTAGATGTTGTATCAGCATTATTAGCTCAGATCTCTACATTGACTAACCAAGTCAATCGGATGACCCTGATCATTAACAAGCAACAGTCTCAACCACTGCAACAGGCCCAGCCAGTGCAACCAGTGCAACAAATTTAGATATTTTGTGAAGTCTGTGGAGAGGGTCACCTGAGTGATTTGTGACCAGTTAATCCAGAGTTTGTCTGCTTTGTGGGTAATGCGAATAGGGGTCAAGCAAATCAATATGAGAAAACTTATAACCCCAACTGGAGAAACCACCCAGACTTCTCTTGGGGTGGAAATCAAGGCATTCAGGATCATTATAGGCCTCCAGCTCCTCAAGCACCTCAACGGCAGTACAAACCACCTCAGGCTGAACAATCAGCTAGCCTTGAGGAGATTATGAAAATAATGATGAACGACCAACTTGTCTTCAATTAAAAAATAATGGCTGATCACCAGGACCAAATAGTAGCAATGAGAAATTTGGAACGTCAAGTGGGGCAACTTTCCAGTTTCCAAAATATCCGACCAACGGGGGCTCTCCCAAGTGACTGAAGCTAATCCTAAAGCATATGTTAATGTTGTATCATTGAGGAATGGGAGACAATTGGGAGAAGTTCAGTCCAAGAAGAGAAAGTAGGTAACTTTTAATGAGAAACCAACCACTATTGAATCAATATTAGACAATCCAAAAGAATCGGAAAAGCCAGTTGAAGAGGCTGTGGCTAAGAAAGCCCCACCATTGGTTGCAAGGCCACCCCCTCCGTTCCCTCAAAAGTTGCAAAAGGTGAAAGATAATGCCGCATACAAAAGGTTTCTTCACCTCTTGAAGCAGGTACAAATCAATATTCCACTGGTAGATATTTTGCAGGAGGTACCCAAATATGCTAAATACATCAAGGAAATTGTGGCCAATAAAAGAAGGCTGACTGAGTTTGAGACCGTGGCGCTCATTGAGGAAGTTAGCTCAAGAATTCAAAGCAAGCTACCTCAGAAATTAAAGGATCCGGGTAGTTTTACTATCCAAATATCAATTGGTAAGCATGCAGTCGAGCAAGCTTTGTGCGATCTTGGGGCAAGAATTAATTTGATGTCGCTATCTGTGTTCAGGCAGTTGGGGTTGGGTGAGCCACACCCAACAACAGTAATTTTACAATTGGCTGATCGCTCCCTTGCTCATCCTGAGGGAGTAATTGAGGATGTGCTGGTTCAGGTGGGCTCTTTTATATTCCCATCTGATTTTATTATCTTGGACTATGATCCTGATCAGGAAGTCCCATTTATTTTGGGGCGTCCCTTCTTAGCTACGGGCCGAGCTATCATTCATGTGTGTGAAGGGAAAATGACGATGCGAGTTGGTGATCGAGTGGAGGTGTTTAATGCATACAAGGAACTCAAATTACCCGTCCACTATGAAGAGTTATCCATGATTATTGTGGTGGAAATCAAGTCGGCATCATTGGTTCCCTACATGAGTCCTGTTGACCCCCTTGAGCAAGTGTTGGATGGGGATGAAGAAGATAGTGAAGATGAAACAAGGGGAGACATTGAGAAAGTTCTTGAAATATCCTGAACCTGCGCGGGCTAGGAAAATTTGAGGAGTTGAACAAGACTGTTACTCTGAACCCTCCTAATCCATCTATTGAAGAAGCTCCAAAGTTGGAACTTAAACCTCTTCCAACACATTTACGCTATGCTTATCTGGGGAACTCTAAGACATTGCCCGTGATCATCTCGTCCAGCCTGACCAATACACAAGAAGAGAAATTGCTCAGAGTACTTCGTGGGCACAAAAAGGCGATTGGGTGGACCATTGAAGATATTAAGGGAATGAGCCCGTCGTTTTGCATGCATAAAATCAAGTTCAATTTTGATAAAGCCTGCCTGAAGGCATTTGAGGAGCTTAAGAAGAAATTGGTAGCTGCCCCCATAATTGTTGTGCCTGATTAGTCCGTACCATTTGAACTTATGTGTGATGCAAGTGACCATGCAATTGGGGCAGTGCTAGGCCAAAGGAAAGACAAGGTATTTTATTCAATTTATTATGCTAGTAAGACCCTTGATGATGCACAACAGAATTACACCACCACTGAGAAGGAGGTGCTAGCGGTGGTGTGGGATTTTGAAAATTTTTGGGCATACTTGGTGGGAACAAAAGTCATAGTCCACACAGATCACGCAGCAATCAGGTATTTATTTACAAAGAAAGAATCTAAAGCTAGGTTGATGCGATGGGTTTTATTGTTGCAGGAATTTGATGTGGAGATAAGAGACCGAAAGGGCACTAAAAACCAAGTAGCTGACCATATGTCGAGACTGGAAAATCATGACCATGTGGAGGAGGGTTGAGATATTAAAGAAGTGTTTCCTGATGAGCAACTTTTTGCTATATCCCAAGACCCTCCTCCATGGTATGCTGATTATGTGAATTATCTGGTGAGTGGGGTACTTCCGCCAGGAATTAAATCTGAGGCAAGGAAGAGGTTCTTACGCGATGTGAACTTTTACTACTGGGATGAGACATATTTGTACAAAGAATGTGGTGATCAGTTAATGAGAAAATGTATTCCTGATAAAGAGGCGGAACTTGTGTTGTATGATTTTCATGCATCACCTTATGGGGGCTATCATGGTGGCGATAGAACAGCGGCAAAAGTGCTACAATATGGGTTTTTTTGGCCAACTATATTCAAAGACGCCCACGCGTTTGTTAAAAAGTGTGACCAGTGCCAGAGAACAGGAACGATCACAAGGAAGCACGAGATGCCTTTGAATAATATCTTGGAGGTCGAGATTTTTCATGTGTGGGGGATAGATTTTATGGGTCCATTCCCATCGTCCAGGCGAAATACATTTTGCTGGCAGTTGACTACGTGTCGAAATGGGTGGAGGCAATTGCATTGCCGATGAATGACACCATGGTTGTCGCTGCGTTTGTGAAGAATAATATATTCTCAAGATTTGGTACTCCACGTGCCTTGATTGGTGATGAAGGAAATCATTTTTGCAATCGGTTGTTGAATAAACTTTTGGCTAAATATGGAGTCCGTCATCGAGTTGCAACAACATATCACCCCCAAACAAGTGGACAAACGGAGATATCCAACAGAGAAATAAAGCAAATATTAGAGAAAACGGTGAGTGTGAACAGGAAAGATTGGGCTGCAAAGCTAGATGATGCGTTATGGGCATATAGAACAGCTTGCAAAACGCGAATTGGGGAATCATCGTACAAGTTGGTCTATGGGAAGGCGTGTCACTTCCCCGTTGAGCTTGAACATAAAGCATATTGGGCCATCAAGAAGCTTAACATGAACCTTAAAGCCGCGGGTGAGAAAAGATTGCTGCACTTGGATGAATTAGATGAGTTCAGGTTTCACTCATATGAAAATGCAAAACTTTACAAAGAAAAGACCAAGAGATGGCATGACAAGCATATTAAGCCGCGTCAATTTGAGTCAGGCCAACATGTATTATTATTCAATTCTAGGCTGAGATTGTTTCCTGAAAAACTGAAATCGAGATGGTCAGGCCCGTTTGAGGTAGTGAGAGTCACTCCATATGGTGCATTTGAGTTGCGAGCTATACATGGTGAAAGAAATTTTTTGCTGAATGGACATAGAGTCAAGCACTATTGGGGTGGTACCATAAATTGTAAGAAGACCAAAGTCGTGCTCGCTGATTAGTGAGGCGAGACTCTGCGTCGTGCCGTGATGTTAAATCAGGAGCTTGTTGGGTGGTAGGTCGCATTTTTAATCGCTTTCGTAGTTAACTTCTTAATTTTTTTAGTAAAAATAGATAGGTTTTGCATTTTTCTTCTTCTTGTAGGCTAAGAATTGATAGATACAATGGCGTAGGACATGTAATTAAGTATTTAAAAAGGCTAGGGGGATCGGGTGTTCTATTCAAAAAAAATTTATTTTTTAATTCCCCCAGCGCCCTGGTCAGTGCCAGGCGCCGCTAGGGGTGGCAGAAACAGAATGTTTTAATAGCCCCCAGTGCTGGGCGCTGGTTGGGGGTGTATTATTAATTTTTTTTTGTTTGTTCTTTGCATTATTTATTTTCTAATTACCTATACCCATTAAACCCAATCCAATTATCCATCCACACTAACACTATAATTACATATTCTACCCAAATACCCACACCCAAAGAAAGAAACAAACACTCCCCTCCTTCCTCTCTCTCTCTACCCGCGAATCACATCCCCCATCACCCAAAAATTTTCAATTTTCATCTTATTTTTCCTTCTAAATCTCCAGGCATGTTTTTATTTTTCTTGTTCTTCTTCTTCTTTTATATTTTTAGTGTAGTATCAATGGTAATTCCCACCCCCCATGATCCCTAACTCCCAATTTTTCCCTTTATGCAATTGTAAGACTATTTTGGTGGTTGGCTTGGTGTTGTTGACGTTGTGGTGATGATTTTATGGTTGGAGTAGTAAAATTAAAGTCCCTTTACTCTATTTAAAAATTGGGATAGCCATTCTCTTCCACCATTGATTAAATCATGAGCTCACAATTTATGCCCACAAGGTGTTTGTGAATATGCTTGAATGAAGTTTCTAGATACACCGGTGAAGTCTTGAGTAACCGAGTGTCTTGTAATTGAACTTGGGATAAGTGTGGGGTGTGTAGGAATGTGATACATGTTAAAGGTTTGAGCTTGAAAGTAAAAATCATGTCTTTACACCATGTATATTATGTATTATATGTGTTAACTTGTTGTAGAAAGTAGTGATGTAGTGTAGTTTTGTAGTGTATAAAATGGAGTGCCACATGCTATTTCCACGATTAACGTGAATTCATGTAGCCATAATCAATTATTTTTTGAATAAGTTGGGGAAGTCTTGAGTACCCATAACTTTAGGAGGCAACACTTGCACTTTATCGCAAAAAAAAAATCATGAAAGGAAGTGTTAATTACACCTTTGGTTTTAAGTGTGAGGTCCTTGTAGGGCTGGCACCATAACCTTAGGTACAATGTTTATCAAGTCTCATGTTCTTGTTTTCATGGTGTTGCAGGATTCCACATGGCTCGTGATAGTGCAACCAAGGGCAAAGGAATTGGAAAATCCTCCTCCACCTCTTCGGCAACCAAGAAAAGAAAGCAAGGAGATGGCCCCTCCCGCCTAGCCAAAGGCAAGCAATTGGCTGAAAGCTCACACCCTGCACCTTTGAGACCCCGACCCCGGTTAAATTTGGTAGATGATGTGGCGGTTGCATGGCACAGGGACTTTGTGCCAAAGGGGCGTTATATCTCCGAGGTAGGGCACAACACTAAAGCCTTGGAGCGGAACTTTCCTGAGGTAATGAGCCAACTCCGTGCAAGGCACATGGAGAAGCTATTGACATGCCCCCGCAAGGCAAATTTGAGTATGATCCGGGAACTTTATGCCAATTGGCACGATGGGCATGCTATTTCAAGTGTACGGTGTGTTGAGATTAAAATGCACCGGACAGACATCTGCAAATACTTGGGGGTTGAAGATGTTGACCCAATGAGGCTTAAAAATTTATCAAGAGCCCCAAATACAAATTGATTCGTCACACTTTGTGTGGCGTTGATTCGACTGCCAAGTGGATCAAACAACACGACACTCTTCATCTTCATATGGTCCGGTCAGACTTTAACAAGACTGCCAAGGTGTGGCAAAAGTTTGTACAAGCACGCCTCACGCCTGCCGAGCATATCAGTGACTGCACTCGTGCTCGAGTGTGTGTCATTTTTGATGATAGGCCGACCCATAAATGTGGGTGAATTGATGTTGGGTTAGATGGCACGTATGAGGTTTGGGCGGAAGATCAAGCGGTTTTTCTTTGGAAACTTGCTCACCAAGTATATGCTAGACCTTGGGGTGCCTGAGTACCCAGGGTATGATGAAGTGGTGGAGCCTTCACCCGTGATAATGGAAATTACTACACTTTGGAGCCATCATCCAAGCTCACGCCAGCTGCACGCTATGAAAGGGACGAAAGCTTCAGCAGGTACATTTATAAAACTCTGAACTTTTTGATGTGTAAAACAGGTGCTACGGATGTGGAGCGTATGGAATTGCACAGTGAGTTATCCAGTTCTGCCAAAGAGATGTTGGGGATTGCACCTGGCAGGCCTATTCATTCTTCTGAGGATGTGAACACCGTACGCAACTCTGACACAGAAGATGATGGGGGTGCCGCATGTGCAATGATCTGTACCAAAAATGTGGAATGACCCGGAAGACTTTATAGTTTGAAGGGTTTGACCTCAGGTGAAGAAAAGCTTTGACTCTGCTGGGTTTTTTCAATAGTCTCTTTAGTCTTTGCAATTTCGGAAGCTAAGCGAAAGCTTTCCTGGCTTGCCTCCATTAATTTCTCAAGACGTGTGTCCAAGAAAGCCCAACTGACATCAATAATAGCCTTGTCTTCAAGGGCTTCATTGTAAAGACCCATAAAAAATTTTTGTTTTAAAATAATGCGCGAATGAGTCCCCGAGTTGTTGTTATTTTGGAAATTTTTAAAATAAACCTAAATTGAGTAAAAAGTACCCTGAAACTTAAAGAGTAAAATTTTCCATAAAGTGGGTGTTATGCGACGCACTATGAGATCGCACAGCATGTATGCGGACCGCATAATGGTTGCATACGTGGGCAAATCACTGCCCCATTTGAGGTCTACTATGCGGTCCAATATGCGATCGCATTCCAGTTCTGCAGACCGCATAAGCTGCCGCATTGTTGGCTTTGATTTTGGGAGGGAAGTTATGCGACGCATTATGCAAAATCGCATAACGAGTATGCGGGCCGCGCAATGGTCGCATACCTGGGCAGTGTGTTTTGGATTCTGTCCCATCTTGAGGGCCATTATGTTGTCAGATCTGCGGACATCATGTCAGAAATGTGATCGCATTCCTCGCCCCATTCTTGTGTCGGGCCCTGTTTTTCCTAATTTTTAAAACTCGACCCCAGCTCATTAAAATACCCTTCCCTTTTATTTTAACAATTTTTCTGAGATATTAGAGAGAGGAAAGAGTGGGTTCTATACAGAGAAAGTCCCAACTTCACCAAATTGGTCTTCCTTCATCACTCAAGCTTGAAACTAATCACGTAGAACACAAATTTCTTCACTCTAAGAGGTAAGCTTCTACCCCATTAACCCTAAATTTCCAGATTTTTGTTAAAATGAAACATGGGTAGGATAGTTCATAAAGATGGGGTTAAGAATCTTGCATGCATGTACCCAATTTATCATAATCTAGTAAAGGAAATTAGGTTGAAGTAACCTTTCACTACAAAGGGGTTATTTAATCTAAAGGAACACCTAGTGTTTGATAGAAAGCTCAAATGAGTTCAAGACATGTTCATGATTCCTAATCCAAATTTTAAATGTGCCGTACTGTGAATTAGATTGAAGGTGCTAGGAGGTCCGGTGATTTGAGATAGAAATTAAGGAAAGTCCCGATTCGAAGTATGTATGGCTAACTTTAACCTTGTAGAATCCTCTTGTTGGGTCTGAGTATACGGTATGTGTACCTTGTTTGGAAATATGTGAATTGATTTTTCAAACGTGTTGAGACGTAAGATTCTATTCTCTAATTGACCTAGTTGACTGTCATGCTACCGTGCCATATGAGGTTGTGAAAAGATTGATGATGTGCCCAAATGTGGGAATGTGTAAAATGGCTGAAAGCCGTGCGTGGAAAATAATGAAAAAGGGTATTGTGAAATGATTTAAATGAGTTGAACGATTATGGAAACACCGTATACATGAATTACTACTTGATGAGAGTTATGGTGCCTTGGGCCCAAATGAATAAATTGTTGATATGAACTTGTATTCCTTGAAATGATGATTCTTGTGTTGTAATTGTGTGGTTCTTGTTATGAAATATGATTGTCAGGTGGGATCGGGTTGCACGCTGCAACACGAAGTAATAAGGTTGATGGGTTGTGGTGATAAGGGTGGCCGAGGTAATAAGGATGGAATGTGATCATTAACACTACTGAAATGAAAATCTATGAGTTCTTGAATATGTTGATGTTGAAAGAGGAAAATGACATATTGTGCAATTCGTTTGATTTTTGTTGATTCTTTCCACGTGCATTGATTTATTGGTTCTATTTCTGTCTCTTAATTGTGCACTGTTTGATTGTACTGGGGATAAAGTTTGTTTATACATACTAGTACTATTCCACAGTACTAACGTCCCTTTTGCCGGGGGCGCTACATATTTTATATGGATGTAGGTGGGTCCATAGCAGGTTGCTCAGCTCGCCGTTAGTGGTGCTTTCTCCTTATCCTTCTTCAGCTGTAGTGGTGAGTCCTACTTCCTATCGGGGCCATGTGTAGTTCATGCCACCTCCTTTTGAAGTATATTATGTATTGTAAGGTATAGCTGAGGCCTTGTTGCCGTCAAGTATTTTATAAACTCCTAGTACTCTTAGAGGCTCCGTAGACACTATGTGGGTGTATATGTATATGTATATTTTTGGCAGTGGTTGTATTTGTTCGTAATCATGGTCCGTAATTGGAAGTGTTGTATTTATTATGTATGAATTGGGAAATCTAGTACAATAATGTAACACGAGGAAAAATTGGACTTATATTGGTAATCACACACTTTTAAGCTTACCTCACTGTTTCACATAAATAATGTATGTTATAAACATGGGGAAACGCGTTGGGTAGGAAAGGAAAATCAGATTCGCTTGATTAAGGTTACCCGGTTGAGTGCCGATCGCGTCCCTCGATTTTTGGGCGTGACAAACTTGGTATCAGAGCCTAAGGTTTTAAAAGTGTCCTAGGATGTCTCGGAGCCGTGTCTAGTAGAGCCCTTCTTATCGGTGTGTTGTCGACCACATCTATAATTAGTGGGCTACATGGACATTTACGAAACACCCTTTTCATTGTTATTCTATATCGTGTGGTTAGGTGGAAAGTGAGGATATTCTTGTCTAACTTGTGCTCTGTTCTAAAATTTTCAGTGATAGCACCAAAGAAGAGAGCTCAACTCGGCCTAGAGTCCAGTGTCGCCCCAAGTGTGGCCGTGAATTCTGTACCCGATGGTGCGGGCGAGAGCGAATCCCCGACCTTGAATTTATTTGGCCTATCTGTTCCAGATCAGAGTGTTCATATTCCTACTGCAGCGGAGGGTGCTACAACCCCTCCCGCCGATATTCCCGATCCTTCTTCGGTTCCAGCTTCAGGTCCTGGTACTTCCGATGGGGTCCTCAGGAGAGCTATTCATATGTTGACCCAGTTAGTGGCCACTCAGACCCAAAGATCTCATGCTGCCCCTACATCCTCTAGCGGACAGCGAGATTCCGCCGGTTCCAAAGTCAACCAGTTTTTTCGGTTGGCCCCTCCAGAGTTCTCAGGTATTGATCCAGAGGCCGATCCGCAGGACTTTCTAGATGAAAGGTACAAGACACTTCGGGTTATGAAGGCTATAGATACAGAGGGGGTCGATTTAGTATCTTACAGGCAGAGGGGAGCAGCGTATTCCTGGTTCGAGATGTGGGAGGATTCCCGTGGGGAGGGAAGTCTTCCGGCGAGATGTGATGAGTTCGTTGATGCTTTCATGGATCACTTCTTGCCTGCCGATACTATGGTAGCCCATGCTATGGAGTTTGAGGTTCTCAAGAAGGGTAACATGAGTGTGTGGGAGTACCACATGGAGTTCGTGAGGTTTTCCAAGTACGCTCCTCAGTTGGTATCGACTATGGATGCCAGAGTTCGACGGTTTGTTCAAGGCCTCAGTCCCTTGGTTGTGAATGAAGCTGCTACAGCTGCCTTGCACTCATACATGAATTATGGAATGATAGTGGGATTTTCCCAGGCCACGGAGGCTAGAAAATTAAAGATAAGGTTGGAGAGGGAGAGTATTAGCAGGGCCTGGTCAGTGGGCCACTCGGGGAGTTCAGTTGGAGGAGTGAGAACAGTTCCGTGGAGAGGACCATCAAGGCCATCCCAGTCTTATGCTCAGTCCTCATCCAGTGCACCGCCATCAGTGCACTGTTATCAGGAGCAGTCGCTCGGGACCAGGATCAGACAGTAGGAGACCCCATCAGTCCGGCCGTCCAGGAGGGAGGTTCCAGCAGCTGAGGAAGGCTCCGTGCCCTAAGTGTGGGAGGTTCCATACCGAGTCTTGTTACTTGGATATCCCCATATGCTACGGGTGTGGGGTGAGAGGTCATATTCAGCGGGATTGCCGTGCGCCCAGTCAGAGCATGGGTAGTGGTTTTGCTCAGCCGTCCGATTCTTCAGTCGACGCATCTTCGGTACGTCCTCCAGCTCTAGCAGGGCATGGTGCCATTAGATGTGGAGCTCTTGGTAGAGGTGGACCCAGCCGGTTCAATGCTTTGAGTGGTCGCAAGAGTGCGGAGGCTTCTCCATATATTGTTATAGGTATTCTGGCTGTTCAAGCCCTTGATTGTTATGCTCTTATTGACCCGGGGTCCTCCTTGTCCTATGTTACACCATTTATTGCTTCAAGTTTTGGGATAGAACCCGAACAGATTGATGAGCCGTTCTCTGTGTTGACTCCGGTTGGTGATTCCATTACAGCCGCGCGAGTCTATAGGAATTGTGCTGTCACGATGTGTGGTCGAGATACCACGACCGATCTTATCGAACTTGGGATGGTATATTTCGATGTTATCATGGGAATGGATTGGATTTACTCGTGCTTTGCTAAACTCGACTGCCAAACAAGAATTATGAGACTAGAGTTTCCTAACGAGTCAGTTATTGAGTGGAAAGGGAATGGTGTGGTGCCGAAGGTTAGGTTTATTTCCTACCTAAAGGCCTCAAAGATGATTAGAAAGGGGCATTTTTATCATTTGGTCCAGGTTTTGGACACCTCTGCAGAAGTGTCTGCCCCCGAGTCCGTTCCAGTCGTGAATGAGTTTCTTGAAGTGATTCTGGAAGAGCTTCCAGGGATTCTGCCAGATAGAGAAATCAATTTCGGGATTGATGTATTGCCAAATAGGCAGCCAATATCTATTCCACCATATATAATGGCGCCAGCACAGTTGAGGGAATTAAAGGAGCAGTTTAAAGACTTATTAGAGAAGGGGTTCATTCGGCTGAGTGTGTCACCGTGGGGCACTCCAGTTCTTTTCGTCAGGAAGAAGGATGGGTCGCTTTGGATGTGTATTGATTATCGGTAGCTCAACAAAGTCACTATCAAAAACAAGTATCCACTGCCTCAGATAGATGATTTGTTCGACCAATCGTAGGGTGCGAGTTTCTTCTCCAAAATTGATTTACGGTCGGGATATCACCAGTTGAAGATCAGAGAGCCTAAGACCGCCTTCAGAACTCGTTATGGCCATTTTGAATTTTTGGTAATGTCCTTTGGACTGACCAATGCTCCAGTGGCTTTCATGGATCTTATGAATCGGGTTTTCAAACCGTTTCTTGACTCCTTTGTGATTGTTTTTATTGATGACATCGTTGTCTACTCGCACAGTTGGGAGGATCATGCTAACCACCTCAGGGTAGTTCTGCAGACTCTTCATCAGCACCAATTGTATGCCAAGTTTTCAAAATGTGAATTTTGGTTGGAGTCAGTCACATTTTTGGGTCATGTTGTTTCTAGGAAAGGGATTAAGGTTGATCACCAAAAAATCACAGCGGTGAAGGATTGGCTTAGACTAACGACCCCGACAGAGATTCGCAGTTTCTTAAGTCTATCCGGGTATTATCGGAGGTTTGTGGAAGGGTTCTCTACCCTCGACTCCCCATTGACTAAATTGACGAAAAAGGCAACTAAGTTCCAATGGTCCGACGCTTGTGAGAAGAGCTTTCAGGAATTGAAATCAGGATTGATAACAGCACCGGTGTTAACTTTGCCAAAAGGCACGGGGGGATTTGTGGTTTATTGTTATGCTTCAAGGGTTGGTTTAGGATGTGTGTTGATGCATCACAGGAAGTTTATAACCTATGTTTCTAGGAAACTCAAGAATAATGAGAAGAATTATCCGAAGCATGATTTAGAACTCGTGGCAGTTGTGTTTGCATTAAACATCTGGCGGCATTATTTGTATGGGGTCCATGTGGACGTGTTCTCAGACCACAAGAGTCTCTAATATTTGTTCAAGCAGAAGAATTTGAATTTAAGGCAATGGCGATGGTTAGAATTGCTTAAGGATTATGATATGAACATTCCGTACCATCCAGGGAAAGCAAATGTGGTGGCTGACGCTCTCAGTCGGAAGTATATGGGTAGTCTGGCTCATTTGGAGGAAGATCAGAGGCCGTTGGCTCGGGAGGTTTGTAAATTGGCTAGTCTGGGGGTCTGTCTCTCGACCTCAGAGGAGGGGAAAGTCATGGTGCATAATGGGGAAAAATCATCACTTGTAGCGGAAGTCAAGGAGAAGTAGTTTATTGATCCAGTAGTGGCGCAGTTGAAGGAGGCAGTTTTGAATAGCAAGATTTCGGCATTTTCACTCGGGAGCGATGATGGTGTTTTGCGGTGCCAGGAAATGTTATGTGTTCCTGATGTGGATAATCTTCGGGAGAGGGTGATGGATGAAGCTCACAATTCCAAGTATTCCGTGCACCCAGGTTCTACGAAAATGTATCAAGATTTCCAGGAAGTTTATTGGTGGAGCGGGATGAAAAGAGGTATGACAAACTTTGTATCTAAATGTACGAATTGTCAGCAGGTGAAGACCGAGCATCAGAGCCCTGGTGGGTTAACTCATCTTATGGAAATTCCAGTGTGGAAATGGGAAATGATCAACATGGATTTAGTGGAAGGGTCAACTCGCACTCACCGCAAGTTCGACTCGATTTGGGTAATAGTGGATCGACTCACGGAATCAGCTCACTTATTGCCGGTCAAGTCCACCGATACTGCAGAACAGTACGCTCAGTTGTATACCAAGGAAATAGTCAGGCTTCATGGTACTCCAGCTTCTATTACCTCAGACCGAAGGGCCCAGTTCACGGCTAATTTTTGGAGGAAATTTCAGCAAGGTTTGGGTACTCAGGTAAATCTCAGCACAACTGTCCATCCGCAGACTGATGGTCAGGCAGAGCGGACTATTCAGACGCTTGAAGATATGTTACGGGCATTTGTGTTGGACTTCAAGGGTAGCTGGGATGATCATTTACTGCTTATCGAATTTGCTTACAATAACAACTTTCACGCTAGTATTCAGATGGCCCTATTTGAGGCATTGTATGGAAGGAGGTGTAGATCTCCGATTGGGTGGTTCGAGGTTGGTGAAGCAGAATTGTTAGGGCCAGATCTTGTGCACCAGGCATTGGAAAAAGTCAGAGTCATTTGGGAGAGTATGAAGACCACTCAGAGCCGTCAAAAATCCTATGCGGACATTCGTCGAAGAGAATTTGAATTCCAAGTTGATGATTTGGTATTCTTGAAGGTATCTCCCATGAAGGGAGTGATGCGGTTTGGGAAGAAAGGGAAATTGATCCCAAGGTATGTCGGGCCATATCGGATTGCTCAAAGGATAGGACAAGTGGCTTATAAGTTGGAATTACCCCCTGAATTGTCATTCGTCCACCCGGTGTTCCATGTGTCCATGTTGAAGAAAGTGGTCGGAGATCCATCAGCCATCGTGCCGGTTGAGACTATTGAGGTTAATGAAGAATTATCATATGAAGCGGTTCCGGATGCTATTCTTGATAGACAAGTCTGTAGATTGAGGAACAAATAAATTGCTTCAATTAAAGTATTGTGGCGAAGTTAGCGCATTGAGGAAGCCACGTGGGAAGCGGAAAATGAGATGAAAGAAAGATATCTCCATTTGTTTGAATAAGTCTAGTAGTTTTCATCAGAACTGTCATCTCTAAGAAGATTATACTTTATTTTCGGTTCTATGCAAAAGCATTCCATCTTCCCCTAATTGCCTTATTGTTGTAATTTCCCAATGTGTGCTAAAATCGAACTCGCTGTTCTATTTGGGTAGTGTGCAACCCTTGAGGTAAATGAAAGTTTTGTGGAACGTATGTGTTAGGCAAACGATTAATGGTAGAGTAGGTTGGTAATGATTAATTGAAATGAATATAGTATATTGGGGTGATTGGGTTGTATGGGACTCATTAAAACGACCAAGTTATGTGCAAAATGTGAACCATGTGCAAATTTTTGGTATAAGAAGAAAGAGCTATGTGTAGTTGACAAAATGGTTGAATATTTGAAAATTGTTGAGGTAACAACGTTGTGTGTGAGTTATTGGGTGATTAAAAATGTGTAATGGTGCTTGGAAATGTGTTTCAGGGGCTCTTTGACAGGTAGATATGTCTAATTACAAAGGGAACTCTGGCAAAAATTTTCTGAAATATTGGAGTTAGTAAAAATCTGGAAGTTGCACATCATGCTTTCAAAACTAAATGATTTCCAAAACCCTCATTTGAGGACGAATGATTTTAAGGGGGAGAGGATATAAAGACCCATAAAATTTTCTTGTTTTAAAATAATGCCCGAATGAGTCCCCGAGTTGTTGTCATTGTGGAAAATTTTAAAATAGACCTAAATTGAGTAAAAAGTACCCCAAGACTTAAAGAGTAAAATTTTCCAGAAAGTGGGTGTTATGCGACGCACTATGTGATCGCATGCATGTATGCGGACCGCATAATGGTCGCATACCTGGGCAGATCACTGCCCCATTTGAGGTCAACTATGCGGTCCAATATGCGATCGCATTCCAGTTCTGCGGACCGCATAAGCGTTCACATTGTTGCCTTTGATTTTGGGAGGGAAGTTATGCGATGCATTATGCGATCACATAACGAATATGTGGGTCGCGCAATGGTCGCATACCTGGGTAGTGTTTTTTGGATTCTGGCCCATCTTGAGGGCCATTATGCGGTCGGATCTGCGGACCGCATATAGGGAATGCGATCGCATTCCTGACCGCATTCTTGTGTCGGGCCCTATTTTTCCTAATTTTTAAAACCCGACCCCAGCTCATTAAAATACCCCTCCCCTTCATTTTTAACCATTTTTCTAAGATATTAGAGAGAGGAAAGAGTGGGTTATAGAGAGAAAAAGTCCCAACTTCATCAAATTGGTCTTCTTTCATCACTCAAGCTTGGAACTAATCAAGTAGAACACAAATTTCTTCATTCTAAGAGGTAAGCTTCAACCCCATTAATCCTAAATTTCCAGATTTTTGTTAAAATGAAACATGGGTAGGATAGTTCATAAAGATGGGGTTAAGAATCTTGCATACATGTACCCAATTTATCATAATCTAGTAAAGGAAAGTAGGTTGAAGTAACCTTTCACTACAAAGGGGTTATTTAATCTAAAGGAACACCCAGTGTTTGATAGAAAGCTCAAATGAGTTCAAGACATGTTCATGATTCCTAATTCTAAGTTTAAATTTGCCGTATTGTGAATTAGATTGAAGGTGCTAGGAGGTCTGGTGATTTGAGATAGAAATTAAGGAAAAGTCCTGATTCGAGGTATGTATGGCTAACTTTAACCTTGTAGAATCCTCTTGTTGGGTCCGAGTATACGGTATGTGTCCCTTGTTTGGAAATATGTGAATTGATTTTTCAAACATGTTGAGACGTAAGATTCTATTCTCTGATTGACCTAGTTTACTGTCATGCTACCATGCCATATGAGGTTGTGAAAAGATTTATGATGTGCCCAAATGTGGGAATGTGTAAAATGGCTGAAAGCCGTGCGTGGAAAATAATGAAAAAGTGTATTGTGAAATGATTTAAATGAGTTGAACGATTATGGAAACACCGTATACATGAATTACTACTTTATGAGAGTTATGGTGCCATGGGCCCAAATGAATAAATTGTTGATATGAACTTGTATTCCTTGAAATGATGATTCTTGTGTTGTAATTGTGTGGTTGTTGTTATGAAATATGATTGTCAGGTGGGATCGGGTTGCACGCTGCAACACGAAGTAATAAGGTTGATGGGTTGTGGTAATAAGGGTGGCCGAGGTAATAAGGATGGAATGTGATCATTAACACTACTGAAATGAAAATCTATGAGCTCTTGAATATGTTGATGTTGAAAGGGGAAAATGAGAGATTCTGCAATTCGTTTGATTTTGGTTGTTTCTTTCCACGTGCATTGATTTATTGATTCTATTTCTGTCTCTTAATTATGCACTGTTTGATCGTACTTGGGATAAAGTTTGTTTATACATACTAGTACTATTCCACAGTACTAACGTCCCTTTTGCCGGGGGCGCTACATCTTTTATATGGATGTAGGTGGGTCCATAGCAGGTTGCTCAACTCGCCGTTAGTGGTGCTTTCTCCTCATCCGTCTTCAGCTGTACTAGTGATCCCCACTTCCTTTTGGGGTCATGTGTAGTTCATGCCACCTCCTTTAGGAGTATATTATGTATTGTAAGGTATAGCCGGGGCCTTGTTGCCGGCAAGTATTGTATAAACTCCTAGTACTCTTAGAGGCTCCGTAGACACTATGTGGGTGTATATGTATATGTATATTTTGGGCAGTGGTTGTATTTATTCGTAATCGTGGTCCGTATTGGGAAGTGTTGTATCTATTATGTATGAATTGGGAAATCTAGTACAATAATGTAACATGAGGAAAAATTGGACTTATTGTGGTAATCACACACTTTTAAGCTTATCTCACTGTTTCACATAAATAATGTATGTTATACACACGGGGAAACGCATTGGGTAGGAAAGGCAAATCAGGTTCGCTTGACTGGGGTCACCCGGTTGAGTGCCGGTCGCGTCCCTCGATTTTGGGGTGTGACATTCATAATCCCTCTCCCACTACTCAATATGAGTTCTTAGTTCATCATTCTCATTCAAAGAAGCATCATAAGAAGCCTGTAAGGGGGCAAGTGACCTTTCTAAAAGTTAAACCTTGTTAGAAGACACGCAGAGATCTTCTTGAGTTTGAGTGAATGTTTGAACAAGCTCCCCAGCGTAAGCTTCTTTTTGGTTCAGTAATTCCTTCAAACCTATAATTTATTTAGTAGCTCTGGAAAGTTGTTCAGAAAATGATGATTTGAGGAGGTCTTTATCCTTACCTGCTTGATTGGAGGAGGCTTTCTCAACTGCCAACTCTGCTGCCATTACCTTCATCTGCTGCTCTAAGGTACACTTTTCTTCCTCTAAGACTTCTTTCTCAAGTTGTAAACCTTCGAACTGTTTCTTCTAGTTGTCTGCTTCGGTGTGATAGTCGTTCATGAACTGCTCAATATGGACGATCCTCTTCATTATCTCCGTGTCAATTAGGTTAATCTACACAATGAAAGAAAAATGTGATTATCAAATATAGATGAAAAGGAAATCACGTACAAAATAAAAACCCAAGGCTTATACATTTAAAGATGAACGTACAATATCTTTCATTCACATTAAAGAACAGCGGCTTTCAAATTTTGGACTTCTCAACTGGGCCAATTAATGGTTTCAGCCATACGTCAGCTTGCCCAGATTTCTTCAAGAGATTACCATCTTCAGGAACCTCGATGTTAACTTTTTTCATTGCCTTACCGTTACTGGAAGAACCAACTTTAACATGAGAAGTTGTAATAGTAGGGGAAGTTGAGGGAGTCAATATATCTACGGGAGGAGCAATGGAAGCAACAACAGGTGCGGTGAACTGAGCATCAACTGGAACATGCATAGAAAAATAGGCAAGAGCTGTTTCCTCATAAACAAAGCTGCAGTCTTTATTATCAAACCCATGAGAAAAAGGCTATTCTGTAGAGTCACGGGGTGCGGCAGACATCTCTTTATCAGAACTCACTAAGTTAGCACCTATGGGCTCGTGCATGTGAATAGAACTGGGAGGAGGAGTAGCTTCATCATCCCGAAACGACGCATCTCCTATCTCGAGGTTTACGAAATAAAGATCCCTCATCTCGTTCCTCTTCATCCTCGGAATCATGAGCACTATCATATGTTCTCTTTGATGAGGGACTCAAGATCAATTCTTGAGCCATAGAAAGAGAAAGCCTTGAAGCAGCAATAGATGCAGCACTTACACATCGAATAGGAAACCCTAGTAAAAAGAAGAGTTAATAAACTTTCAAGTAAATATGGAAGCATGATCGAAATTGGAAGGAAGGATACCATGAGTCTTAACTTTCCATCAAACCTATTCGAAAGGTACTTCCAAGATCTTCCTTCCATATTAGTAACGGACAATAATTTTTCTACCCAACCACGAAAATCTGGAATCTCTTCAACAACTATGGTTGCTGAAAAAGGAAAAATAGTCACGAGATTATAAGTTCTTCAAAAAAAAATAAAGAAGAAAAGATCTGAAAAGAAACTTACGTGCAAAGTTCCATTTTTATGGAAAAGGCATGTTCTCCTCACCCACGAACCCACTTGTGGGAGCATCAATGAAACGGGCATACCAGCCACGATCCCTGTCATCTTCAGGGCTAACCAAAACCCTCTTACTCCTGGCCACGAGAGTAAAAATCCCATGACGGAATAGATTTGGGGAATAAAGATGAATCAAATGATAGAAGGTAAAAGGTAAAGAGGCCAAATTCGACAAGTATAATAAACATTTTACAACTCTCCATATGATAGGACCAATCTGTCCTAAGCAAACATTAAAGAAACGAAAAAATTCTATGATGCTGGGTCAATAGGTGGTCTGAAGCCTAATGTAAATGGATATGCATAAACAAAGGAATAACCAGCTTGGTATGAAGTGATCCTTTGATTCACATTAGGAACAAAAATTGGAAAAATCAAATTTCCAATGACATTCTCTTCACACAAGCGAAATCAAACCCTCAGTAATCTGGGAAAGGTAAACATCAGCACGATCAAGAAAAGTCATAGACATAACTTTATTTCTAATCAATTCCCGATTAGTGGAGATGGAAATTTCAGCGGGGATAATCTCATCAATAGTGGGTTCTCGAAGAGGTTCATTTGAATCCCTACTTCTAACAGAAGATCTATGAGAAGAAGAAGCCCTGGTTCTAGATGATGAAGGGGTAGTAATATTGGGTTGAGAAGAAGAACCATGGATATAAACAGACCCTAAACTACGTAACCTACCACCTCTTCTAATTCTAGTAGGGGCAGAAGGGGGAAGTTCATCTACTATAACCACTCTACGAGGATCGGGGTTTGATGAAGACATGGTTGTTGAAAAACAAGAACTATTATGAACGAACAACAATGTAGAAAGTTATTCGTAGAAGCGAAGGCAAATGAGGTATATATATGAAGAAGCAACCGTCATGTAAAGGGGGTCATGATGGAAATATCATAATGAAACAGTCACTTCATTACTGACGCATTTCCAGCTGTCGTTTCCTCTTTTGCGGATCATTTTTGCACCTGCAGGGTTGCAGATGCGGACCCAACTTCACATCTGCGAAGCACCAGCACCAGCTCTACTCTCCGACACTAAAATGAGAATAACTCCCTCAAAGATGTTAAAATTCAACGATTCGTTTTTCTATGGATCCTTAATTACGATACGAATCTAATGCTTCTATCAAAACAGAAATGATAGCTCATTTGCTTAATGTGGTACCATTTATGCTTGAAGAAATGACGTCGAAACATCAAAAACGAGCACAACACAACCCAAACCTATCTGAAACTCACCTGAGCCCCTCGTTACCCCGTCCAAACAGAAATGATAGCTCATTTGCTTAATGTGGTACCATTTATTCTTGAAGAAACGATGTCGAAACATCAAAAACGAGCGCAACACAACCCAAACCTATCTGAAACTCACCTGAGCCCCTCGTGACCCCGTCCAAACATACCAATAAGTCCCATAACATAACACAGACTTAATTGAGGCCACAAAACTCACATAACAACATTGAGACAGCAAATCACATTTCAAATCATATTTAAATGTGCTTTGAACTTTCAATTCCATAACTCATGCCGAAACATATCAAATCATCCCGGAATGAACTCAAATTTTACACACAAGTCTCAAATGACATGACAGAGCTATTCTAATTCCCAGAACCACAATCCGAATCTGATATCCTCAAATTCAACTTCCGGTCAAACTTATGAACTTTCCAAACCTTCAAATTTTCATTTTTTTCCAACTTGTGTTGAAACCTTCTAGAAACATCCAAATGCAAATCCAGGCATACACCCAAGTCAAAAATCACCATACGGACCTAATGGAAGCATCAAAACTCCGTTCCGGGTTTAAATTCATAAAAAGTCAAACTTGATCAACTCTTTCAACTTAAAGCTTCAAAAATGAAATTCATTCTTTCAAACCCATTCCGAATAACCTGAAAACTAAAACCGACGATTCACATAAGTCATAATACATCATATGGAGCTACTCATGCCCGTATACTACTAAGCGAAGTGCAAGTTCTCAAAATGACCGGTCGGATTGTTACATTCTCCCCCACTTAAACATACGTTCATCGTCGAACGTGCCAAGAGATGTTCCCAAAACCATCAAACCACTGTATAACCTTACCACGCACATACCCGGGAGTGATCTGATGCGAGGCTAGAATGCATAGTTTAATATGGAATATACCTTACATTTGAGGTGCTTTAATGATAAAAATACACTTGTTATGTACTTAATAGAGTTTATTTTATGTGCAGGTGAATTGGAGACGGAAACGGAGCTAAAGGGATGCAAATACGTCAAAAAATACGCGAAAGGAGACACCCGGGCGATAGCCGGGCGACAGGGCCCTACAGCCTGACCAGACCTGGCGTTAGCCAGGCGTTAGGGCTGAAACGCCAGCCCTAGCTTGGCGTTAGCCATACCTTAGGGTCCAAACGCCCGGGGTTCTCAGTTCGGCCAAATATGAGTTTTGACGAGTTTAAGTGTTTCCCGGTTGAAATAGAAGTCTCCTACACGGTTAGGGTTCGCCCTAAACATATAAATAGACACCAAACAACACAACTTTAGGGGATTCGGAGACGACGGAGAAGATTCAGAAGGATTTCGAAGGATTCAACAAGAAAACACCATAGAAGTGACAAACATTGATTTCTACATCTAGTATTCATTACTTTGTATTTCAATTATGCAATTTATTTTAGTTTTGATTCTCAATAACATGAGTAGCTAAATTCTTTAGTCTAGGGTTTTGGTAGAACCCGTTGGGGACGAATTCATTGTGATGTTAATATATTTTTGTTGATTAATCTCTTTTTTTTCAACTACGTTCTGGTTGTAGTTAATTGAATGGCCATCAATTAGCTGTGCCTATTTATTATGTATCTACTTGAGAGAGAGTGCATATTTAGGTAGTTGTTTGAACAACACCACTCCCGGAGTATAGACGAAAGTCATAACCGAGGGTTTAGAGGTTAGATTAGAGATAACGATACCTCGGGTGCAATCTAAAGTGAACTGTATTGCGATCTAGCTAGCGTAACTTGAGAGAGTGCGTTTAGTAAATTATCATAATTACTTGAGAGAGATTTATGATAGTTAGAGCGTTCATGATTGAGAGAGATAGCCAATTAAACTATAAGAAATATCCAAAGAAGAATTCACCAACGGGGGAAACCATAACCGCAGACCCTTTATTATCATTGTTTGCATTATATTGTGAGTTAATTGCTAATTTATTATTTTGTTATTAGATTTAGTAAACATCACAAATTGATATTCAAAAGTCTTGAGAAAAGTGATTAAGTAGCATTTTAGTATTTTATAGACTCAATTGATACGTAAATTCCCTGTGGGATCGACTTCGGGCGTAATACCCCGGATTATATTTGCAACGCCCGCTTAGTCTTCTACAAGACATAGTTGAGCGTTATCATGATCCCATGTCACCCTATCCCATATAGGTCCGATAACACAGCATAACTGAAATTTCTCAATTCAACCTAGCCCATAAGCCTTATAATCCAATTTTCCAACATCCGAAATTTCTTATAAGATCAGAATCTTGTAACCTACACGTTGTATATGTCTGAACAAGCTGTACCAAACCGCAACCATAACCCAAGCTACAATCACATGATATACCACATAACTCAAATACCCGTAGCAAAATCTCCGATCACAGTAACTGCTCAGAACAACCCAATCCTGGTAATAAACCTCATTCTAAAACCTTCGTATATTGCCGATAATGAAAGAACACACAGAAACTCATAACCATTCATCAAATCAACAAGCCGTGGAGCTCCCTCTCCTTCAACAAGAACTATAGCCACTTCCTAAGTCGACTTTCGATATTATCCTTCCAAATATACCGCAATCAAATCCTACAGCACCCGTCCTAGATCCGACGACTTCATCTTATCGAATACGGACTACTTTATTGATACGCAACACCAATAATACCTAGAGCCACAAACGTGCAATTCATGTACGTATCCAAATGTACTGAACAATGAAAATGACTCAATCAAGAGAACTGTCCCGCAAGCTCAACTGGTACCACCACTACACAATGCTAAGAACCCACCACACACCATAGAACCATCACCTGACTCTAGCACAAAGGTTCAAACCTCGACATAACTCTTCTACAATGCGTGACTTCATCCAAACACTGGTCCATATCATATACCTCGAGCCACCCTGCTCAAAATCAATAACCATGCGAAATTCGACATCAAGTACCCAAAGTGCATTACCATAACCACGGAGAATCAGATGAAACAATTCCACACAAAATCCGAAAGAACATAACCAATACGCCCTCAATGATACAATAACCAATTACCCATCTCGCTCTAATTCCGCTATAAGACCACAATAGAACCGCACCATGTGTGCCAAAAACCAGCGAAACACAACTCCTCGTGGCATAGGAGAGTAACTCACAGAAAAATTTAAGAACACGAATAAGCTCAGCAACAACTGAATAGAACATCCCTCAACAATAGCATTATGGAGCCAACCAATCCGACTCGGTGTAGAATACAGATTCCAATTGGGCCTACAAATAGATCTCCAAATCAACTTCGAGAACCCACAAATAGATAAATAAACCTCTTAAAGCCCACAATGACTGAAGCATAGCACATATTATTATTTGGCTAGCTTCGGCCATGACTTCACAGTCCACAACCATGAAACAATCCTCTGCTGAGAACTCCCAGTCTCCAAATCCATAGAACACACGAATCACCATATATTATCCCAACTCCACCGCCAGAATGTCTAATACAATCTCTCATACACGATAATCCCACAAGGAATACTTTTAGAATTCTTCTGTACCACATAGCAAAATTCAAATATCAGCAGTCGATCAACCAGGAGAGTGCTGCAATACTAGTGAAGTATTTATAAATCGAACACATTGCCCATTCTAAAATGCATACTCTCATCAAGCCATACCAAATAGTAATATCATTTACCCAGTCATCTGAAACCGTCCATGCTGCATACGAATTTCATGACCTTCCTTTCAAAATTGAACTGTGATCTCACTCACGTAAATCTCAATCTCACACAACACATCGCATATACCATGCCATCATATGAAAAAAAATATGATAACTTCATAGTCCACTCCGAGTCACAAGCAACTACATACTCAATTAACCAAGGACCTTCCATTTGATTTCATCCAGGAGAAATTCACTATACACCACATGCTCCTCACGCTGGTAGGAAATATACCCCTCGAATAATGGTAAAAACCATTGAGAACTCTTCGAAACCCATTTTCACGTAACCAAGCTATCATAATTGAATCTATCTAACTCAACCCAGCCACGCAGTCTGTCAAAACCAAAGAGCATTGCCACAAAACACCTGTAGAGACTAGCTACGTCATAAGTACCCAAAGAACCAATCATACCCATTACTGTGTTGATCCAACCTACTACCAAGCTGTCCTATTTCTCCAAGTCCTTTCCAAATTACCTTCAAATTGATACTTCTCCGTGATAGAACACCACGATTCCTAACAAAAATTCTCCACACAAGAGATCCTAGTATAGAACCACAATGCTCTAAGGCTCATAAGCCACTGACTTCCCTCTTAAGCAACTTGAAGCACCATAACCGAGACACTCAATCTAAAGAGACCTTATGTGAACCTAAAATTGTTCCTTCACCTTATTAATACTGAAATGCATAATCCCCAATGATATAAGATGCCACAAGTCTCGATAACGTCCACTGTAACTCTCAGTTTCTAGCTATATACAAATCTTGAAAATTCCAAATCGCTACATTTAAATCTTGAATCCATTAGAACCATTCTTGAGAGTCATGCACTCTTCTCTAATCTCAATTAAACTGACCAAACAGATCGAACGACATGTGCCTCATTAGCACACCAACACCCAAGGGAGTAACCCACACTCCTAAACAACCAAGCAAATTCCTACTCCATGCATACTACATCCTTCACGACTAACCACTCAATCATTCCATGATTCCCATATACCCATAGAGTGTAATACAACCCGTAGCCAGAAATTCCCTTACTCAAGTCATCCTCAATCTCAACCCCTATAGTCATAACTGATTTGCCCGTATACCTCAAACCGAAACCAATACAACACATAACTGTGCAATCAACTCGTCGTTAGCAGACTCCCCCACTTGGCTCAAATCCAATCATAAAAACACACAATAAATCACAATGCCCATACTCTATTACTGTCATAATACTTCAGTGAGATTCAACTAAATCCTTCATAAGATCCTGTAACGCAAACCATCTAATACTTCAAATTATCTGCAAATCTCGCATTCACCCTTGTCATGGTCAAGACAACTTCCACAAGCGATCCAAACTCAAATTGCAACATATGTCATACACTGGTAAAAGAGAACTCTCTACAAAACATCATAGGGACCACACAACCTCAGGACACCTGGCGGAGGTAACCCACCTGCTTTGCCTCAAAATGACATCTCTCTATACTCTTCTATAGTCATAACTATTATGCAATCACTTAAGCTTCCTAAGTCTGAACTCATAACACGACATGAAAATCTACTTCACTCCAAAACTAAAAAACATGAGAGGTCCTTCAACACACCTATAACTCGAGGCCATACGCCAAATCAAGACAGAAATCAAACACCCAATCTTTTATCCACAAGAGTTATGGTTTAAAAAAAAGCAGACCAAGTCTTAGACATTGAATGACATGTCCTCAAGATCGTTTCGTATGAAAATTAATGAATGTAAAAGAGGACTATAGTTTTTACTATATTCTATCAACTTGATAGAGAAGTAGGTAGCTCCTGAACTCCTCAAAGGTTCTTTCAAATGAAAACTAATGAATATATGAAAAACTGTTGAATAAATTCTATTAGAGAACATCAATTGCTAATGCAAAAGAACCCAATACCTTGTATGCCACATCTTAGTTTTCTACTAACCTTTGTTATATTAATTTTCATAAAATGATTCAAACATCCTTAGTGGAAACATTACTAAACAAGGAAATATTGATATAGCACAATTAGAAATATGGGAAGAGAATGAACTTTTTTCACGGAAAAAGAAACCAAATTATCACTATACTGCATATAATAGTAAATTTCTACCCGAAATAATAGGATATGATTTCCTTTGTAATTGTGTTATAATAGTGTACCAAAAAAATAATAAATATAAGTCAGGTTCAACTTACTCTGGATGGAAAATATGATAAAGATTAACTTGATGAATCTCGACGAGCTTTCACTTGCATGTCTTAGTAATAAGCATAATCCCCCAAGAACAAGCACATCCCGTAAAGCTAATATAAGCTTGTATATCCTTATACCACATATATCTCAAAAGCTTATATATGTTAATTGTTAATTTCACTCTTCAAAATATGTGTTGCCTCGCCTACGCTTAACTACCTACATCACATTTTTTATTAGCTACCGCAAATGAGAAAAATTCTTTAGTATAAGTGTCACGACCCAGATTTCCTACCACCGGGACCGTGATGGCACCTAACATCGCACTCGCTAGGCAAGCCAACGCTAGAGTTGTATTCACCTTTTCCCATTACATTTTTATAGACAAAATTTAATAAGCTAAATTACACTGAAATAGTTGCAAATGTCCGTAATAAACTGGTTATCTCTATATACTATTAGCAATACCGAAATTGTCATCACCCAGAAACTGGTGTCACAATCCACGAACATACTAAGAATTTCTACAAGTTTTAGTCTGGAAGAAAAGTACATCTGTCTCGAAAGAAGATAAACATGAAAATAGGAAAATAAAAGGAGACGCCAGGGCCTACGGACGCCTGCAGAACTACCTTGGGTCTCCTAGATGAATGCCTGCAACCAACCTCTCGATCAGCCATAACCATCTCCGAAATCTGCACAGAATATGCACAGTGCAGCATCAGTACAACCGACCCCATGCACTAGTAAATGGCGAGCCTAACCTCGACGAGGAAGTACAGAGCGAAAAAGAACAGTAACTTGCGGCAAAAATACATACGGAACTCAATTATATTGCCAGTACTCAGCTATAACCAATCCTTAAGAGAGTTACAATGCAACTGAATAAAATCACAGCAGATGAAGATTACATAAACAACAAAATTATGCGGCGTGCATCCCGATCCCACCATATAATCAATAACACTGTGAACATTCACCCTTATTACTCCTATTCCGGCATGCAACCCGATTCCACCAGTCCACCCTTATTGCTCCTCAATATTTATCACCCTTATTCATCCTATTGCGGTGTGCAACCCGATCCCACTTGTCCACCCTTATCACTCATGTTACGGCGCGCAACCCCATCCCACTAGACAATCACATTTCACCTTTATTCCTCCTCAATATACCATCCTTATTCCTCCTGTTGCGACTTAAACCCAATCCCACCATAAAATCGCCAATCACACAATAAGAACAAGTATTTCACAATTTAGCTCAAAACCCTCCACCACATTTATGCCTCAAACCGATGCAAACGGAAATCTATACAATTATGAAACATAATCAATTAATACTACACAGCAAGCCCAACCAAAATGTACCATGAAACATCGATAAACCAACTTAAACCAGTAATGTGATACCATGAATTACGGAACAATTAATTCCTTCAACAAAGAAAACGACATCCAACAAGAAGCAATTAAACATGGAAGCACCAATAAACACGTAGCAGTTAAGGCAGGAAAATAACATATATTAGTAGCGGGGAAAGGAACATGATAAAAAGATAATTTTGTGGCGCATAGGTACTCGTCACCTCACTTATACGACACCCACATGAATTTTCACATAGAAAATAAGTCGGGGATTCCTAATCCCTCAAGGAAAAGTTAGACACCACACTTACCTCTATCTGACGGCCAACTTAACGCTCAATTACCGCCCTTCCTCTATTTTCCACCTCTGAACCACTCGTATCTAGTCAATATCAACCTAATAACATCAATTATTGCTAAAGAAACCAATTCCAATGCATAATTAACATTTTCCCTAAAAAGTCAAAAACCGACCCTGGATCCGCTTCGTCAAAACCTAAAATTTGAACCAAAACCTGATTACCCATTCAACCCCAAGCTCAGATATACAATTGATTTTGGAATCCGACCTCAATTTGAGGTCTAAATCCCAAAATTTTGAAATCCCTAATTTCTACCCAAAAATCCCTAATTCCACCATGAAAATCCTACATTGTAGGTTGAAATCTTATTTAAAGAAGTGAAAGATTGAAAGAATTGGGTTAAGAATCGTTTACCTTCGATTTGGGGAAGAATTGGTCTTTAGAAAATCACATCTTGAAGTTTGGGTTTTAAAAAATCGTAGAATGAATGAAAAATTCCGTCTAAGTCTCTTTTACCCAGCTGCAGATGTCGCATTTGCTACCCGAGCTTCGCAATTGTGAAGCTCACAAATGCAAAGGTACCATCGCAATGCGAGAATCCTAACATCTCCGCTGCATTCGCAATTGCGAAGGAACGATCGCAATTGCGATCACTGCCCCTCCCAGCTTATCTCACAAATGCGAAAAAAATCCTCGAAAATGCGAATACTGCATGACCCAGCTTTTGATTACAATTGTGATGAAAGCCTCACAAATGCGGAACCTGCAGGGTTCGCAATTGCGATGCCTGATCTCGCAAATGCGATATCAGAGGCCTGCAACATGTTCAGTTACACGAGCAAAAATTTTCTAAGTTCCAGATCATTCTGTAGCATACCCGAAACTCACCCGAGCCCTCGGGGATCCAAACCAAACATGCACACAAGTCTAAAACATCATACGAACATGCTCGTGCGATCAAGTCGCTAAAATAACACCTAAAACTACGGATTTAGCATCAAAATCAATGAAATTCTCAAGAACATTTGAAATTACTATTTTCTCAACCGGACGCCCGAATCACGTCAATTCAACCCGATTTCTACCAAATTTCACAGACATAACTTATATATTATGCTAAACTTGTATCGGGATCCGGAACAAAAATACGGGCCCGATACCAAAGAGATAAAACATTAATCAATTTTTTTATATTCTTAGAATTTCAGTCTTACAATTTTTATCAAAAATTCATTTCTCGAGCTAGAGACCTCGGAATTCGATTTCGGACATACGCCCAAGTTCCATATGTTACTATGGACCTTCCGGGATCGTCGGAACACAGATCCGGGTCCGTTTACTCAAAACGTTGACAAAAGTCAATTAAATATCATTTTTAAATCCCCAAAAAAGTTATTATTTCATAAATTTCCACATAAAGTCTTTTCGGATTCACAATCGGACTGCATGCAAATCGATGTGAGTAAAAATAAGGTTTTTAAGGCTAACGAGCGCGAAATAGAGTCTTAATTCACAAGATGACCCAAAGGGTCATCACAATAAGATGGTTGGTCTAGCTTCTCTTTTTTCTTGATTGTCCAATTGTACAAGTTTTTAGATATTTATAATTTTAGTAATCATAACTTAAATTAATTGGTCAAACACTAAAGCAAGAGGAATAAGATAACTGGAAGTAGCTAATAAACTTAAAATTAAATGGGTATTTAAGGGCAAGAATTAGCATTTTATTTCATGATATGATTTAGAAATGGATAGCACAGAGATTTTCCTTTATGAAGCCAATAGAGTCTATAGCATTATCAGCCGAGTATCGGAATCATATGCCAAGATAAGCCTAAAATTGCGAACCCCGCAAACAGGAGAAAATATTTAGGATTCTATTTTACTACTAACACTAAGAAATATCCTACAAAATACAAAACTTTTGGAGAACCTTCTATTACCAACCAATAGGTCATCCAGTGGCTAACAAAGAGATGCAAAAGGGATGCTCTATACGTATGTTTCCTTAAATTTGTCATAGTATGTTCCTTTTGTTGGCCGACTACCACCCCGGTTGCTATTGAGATGAGTAAGGTTACAAGTCTCTGATGGGGGACTCCATCTTATTTCTCAGGAGATATTATAAAAACAAAAAGCACATCATGCTCAAAGTTAATGATTTTATAATGAGAATTTGTGATAAAATGTCATCCATTTTTTAAACTTTCCTTCAGGTGAAACAGGACACACAACACCTTGGTCAAATTTTTGGAACTGTTGGAATATTCATGGTGAAGTGCAAGGTTGGAAAAATAAGAAAAATCTTAGGAAGGCCGCTAGATATTAAAAAGGACTGAATACTTTGTTTGCCTATTGATTTGGTCTAATTTATGACATGTAGTCTTATGCAATATCATTTCTCAGGACATGAATAATATAATAAAATCAGTAATATTTTGCAACCTTATCCGTTAAAGAACATAGATCACTACTATACAAAACAATTCTATTGTGTACTTTCAACAACAACAATATACCTAGTGTGATCCCAGGAGTGAAATCTGGGGGGTGTCGGGATATACGCATATATAACCTAATTGAATTGGGTACTTTATAATCCATAAAAGGTCATATCTTGAACTTGATGAGCTGCACAAGGAAATTAAGTGTGGTTCACCTACAACCATGATCTTTTATGATCTAAAACATTTGTAACCTAGTAGGCAGAATTATATACAATTCAACACATCTCAACTCAAAAATGGGAGCTATTTACATCGATCTGTATACAATCGAAATCAGAGAGCTCAATTTCGAATACTTAATCATGCCCCGAGCTCGAGTTCGGGAAACTCGAAATAAGAATAGAGTTTGGCCGAAATATGCACACCTCGGGAAGCAAATCGAGGGCCAGGTATGGTCTTCCTCGAGACAGTACAATTTTGATGACACTCAAGGAAAAGCGGGAATCTCTCAGGGACATGTGAATCAGGGCATAAATTGTGGGATAAGATTTGTACGAGTTAGTACAAGTCCGTACTAGGTTGTTATACAGCTATACCAATAGAATTCTCTGTCATAATTAGAAATATACCATAAAAGGGTTTTTCCCCTCCATATAAATGGGACCCCAATCATGTGTAAAGAGATGAAAATATTCACTGCAATAGAACATTTTATTCTGCTTTTCTCATTTACTGTGCTCAACAATTGTTCTTCAGCTTTATTGCTCCTAATTTATTGTTCATACTTTATTGCTCTTATTCACCTCGAGATCCCCGAGGCTATCGGACTCGAGGTCCCTATTCCTTTGACAACACTGGTTTGGTTCATCACTTCTTCTCATTCATACTTAATATTTCTTGCCTATTTACTAATATTTGAATAAATCACATATTTTTAGAACCACAAATTAAATATAATTATTATCACTTTTTTCAAGGTAAACAGTTTGGCGCCCACCCTGGGGATAAAGATAATGGTGATTATTTTTGTTCTAATTTTCTAATAAAACACGTTATTCTTCACACTTTTTCTTGTCCAAGATTCTTTGATTTCAGGATTAAAATATGTCTAACTCAGTAAATGCACAAGTACATAGAAATGACGGCCTTGGATTCCATGAAAAAATAATGCAATAGCTTTGGGGGACGGTGTGCCACCGCTTAACCTTGGGGTAGCACCAGCACCAAACCCTGTCGACATTGGTTCACACATTGCTTTGAATGTCAAATTGGGAACTGATATTAAAGGAAGTGTACGCGGAGGGGAGCAACTTGACGCACAGAGGACACAGGCTCGAGAAGAAAGAGAAGTCACTCTACAAGTAATTTTTGAAATGTTTCAAGCATAACAAGTTTCTATCGCTCAGTTGCAGAGTCAGTAAAAGACTCCGAGCGGAGCAGGACCAGAAAGAACTCCTCGAGTTGAATCAACCCCGAGAGATCAAGCAACAATGGGTCGGGAACTAACCCCACCATTATGAAAAAGCTCGAGAAACTCATTAAGAGGATGAGTCGGGAGAAAAAAGAATTGAGGACAACGATAACAAAGTGGAAACCTACAACTCGAGGGTCGACCAGATACCGGGAGAACCTCCAGTTTTGAAGGGACTGAACTCGAAGAAGTTTGTACAAAAACCATTCTCCCCGAGTGCGGCTCCGAAGCCAATTCCAAAGAAGTTTTAGATGATAGACATCCCGAAAAACAATGGGACCACCGATCCCAATGAGCACATCACCACATATACTTATGGTATGAAGGGGAATGATTTGAAGGATGCCGAGATCGAGTTTGTACTACTGAAGAAATTTGGGAAAACTTTGTACAAGGGTGCCATGATGTGGTACCATAACATTCCCCCTAACTCTATCAATTCATTTGCCATGTTGGTAGACTCATTTATAAAGGCACATGCGGGTGCCATAAAAGTTGCAACGAGGAAGTCAGATGCATTCAAAATCAAACAATGGGAGAACGAGATGCTGAGGAAATTTGTGTCCCGTTTCCACTTGGAACGAATGGAGTTATCACCAGTCTCTGATGACTGGGCCATACAAGACTTCACTCAGGGGATAAATGAATGAAGTTCGAGAGCTTTGAGGCAGCTAAAGCAGAACTTGATCGAGTATCTCACCGTAACTTGGGCGGATGTGCACAACATGTACCAGTCGAAAATTAGGGTCGAGGATGACTAGTTGGGAGCCCCCTCGGGCTTAGTTTATCTAAGAAGGCTACCAACAAAGGATTCGAGAGATGCAGGCAGGAAGCCAAGGCCTAACAAGGAAAGATATCAGCCATACATCAAAGACATAAGGAACACTTCGAGGCGCAACATACCTCGAAATGTAGAAGAATAGAACGAGGTCAGAATTCCCGGGGAATCATGAGTAAGACCGTGTTTGATAGGCACTCGGGGCGGGTGGAGGCACCCCGATTATTAGAATACAACTTCATCATCGATGCCTCAGGCATAATTTCAGCCATTGGCAAAATTAGAGACACCAGATGGCCCAAGCCCATAAAAATCGATCCTTCTCAAAGGAACCCCAACGTAATGTGCAAGTATCATGGTACTCATGGTCAGAGGACCAAGGACTGCAGGCAGCTCAGAGAGGAGCTAGCCCGATTGCTCAGCGAAGGGCACCTTCAAGAATTCCTCAGCGAGCGGGCCAAGAACCATTTCTTGTAGTGGACTGTTTTGTGGGCTGTTTCATGTTGTTGTTGGGTTGTCTCTTTTGATGCAGCTTTTGTGGAGTTTTGGAGCATAAAGGGTGTGGAAAAATACCACATAATGGAAGGGTGGTTGGCTAATCGTTCATCGTTACATTTTTGGGTCGTTTGACACTAGTACTGTGGTCGTTTTGTGTATGAATAAATTGGGGGATGTTGGGCTGTATTGTAGTATTTTATGGTGTATATAAGGCTGGAAAATGACGTATATATGTTGTTGTTGTTGTGTTCTTGTGTTTTTGGTGTTATCTTGAATCTGGAGGAAGTAGGGATTATAGGCGAGATGCTGCCCGTTTTAATACAAAATAAGCGTGTCGTTCATTGTGGGATAGTTGTACCTTTCGTAACTTAATGATAATATTATTATCGTTGTTTTAGATTAAGGTGCGAAGAGGAGAGTTCAACTTGGTGATTGGTAATATTGTGATAAGGTATGTTAAGGCTAAACCTTTCTTTCATTTTGGCATGATCCAGTAACTACATGTGTTTGATAACAAGATAGAAAGAGAAGTTCATATTCCTGAATTTATGTACATTGTCCTAGTCGCATAAGTTACAGCATTCTCCCTTATCGAGACTTCTTATTCAGTTTAGTTTTTTCTTCTTTCATCCAAGGAAGCAGAGAGTCTATGTATATACAGGATTATAATATTTTCATCACCATCGAGCTATAATCGATGGGCAGGACCCTATCGGGAAACCTCTGATCAGATGGCGAGTTATATACCGAGCCTACTGTGGCCGAGCGCCTATGAGAAATCCCATAATGGCCGAGATACAAAGCCTAGTATGGCCGAGCGCCTATGAGCGAGCCTACTACAACAGAGTAGTTACACATACCGAGCCTTAGAAGGTGGGTCAACTATTTTACTTACTATATTGAGAGAGTTGAGTCAGTATCAGCAGGTAAGCATATCTTCAGATTATCTTTGACTCCCAGTTACTTTCAATTATTATATTATCAGTTCAACTTCAACTTTCAGTTATTTTGTTGCCTTACATAATCGGTACATTATCTCGTACTGACGTCCCTTTTGTCGGGGACGCTGCCTTTCATGCCTGTAGGTCCTCATTGACAGTTGGAAAGACCCTTAAGCAGACAAAGTCAAACATTAGCTTGGTTGGTAAGCAACACTTCCTTGGAATTACCAGGTCTATACCTTGGAGTTCATTTTATATATACAAGTTTGATGGGTAGGTCAAGGCCCTGTCCCGACCATGCTACAGTTCAGTTATCACTAGAGGCTTGTAGACGAGTCTTATACATTTTGTATAGCAGTAGATGTTCATGGCATCTTCATCGGTACGCACAATTATATATATCAACTTTTGGGTATGTTTACCCCTCATATGAGAGACACATTATTTTCAAATGATTAAGAATATGGCCTCATCGGCCTAAGTTGAGGGTTACCCCTCATGAATTCATAGTTATAGAGGGGAACGCTCAAGCTGAGTATGGCACCGAGTGCCGGCCATGCCTCATCAGGCTTGGGGTGTGACAAACTTGGTATCAGAGTAGTTCTGTCCTAGGGAGTCTACAAGCAGTGTCTAGTAGAGCCTTGTTTATAGATGTGTTGTGCACCACATTCTATAAATAGGAAGATACAAGGCATATATGAGTCAGTTACCCTTCTTTCAAATCCAAGTCATGCTACAGAGCTGAGTCATAAGTATTCTAGCCAAGACTTATGTTTGCTAATGATATAGAGATGCTTTAAATTTTAAAATTACAGCTAGCCAGAGGCTAATACAACAACATGTAAGGGTATTAGTAGAGAGAGAATTCTTGGCGATGTGGCCCTGTCAAGGCCCTATTAGATCGTGCATACCAAATGGTGCACTCTAGAATAGTACAATCAGATATGAATATAAGAACGTCCCGAAATATCAGAAGACATGCAGTGGAATCCTACAAGGGATAAATATTTACATTAGTATGACTCCCTCCGTTAGTAAAAAGAGAATATTATACGACCCGAAGATCTAGTAAGATGGAACGGGAGATCAAAGTGAAAGAATGTTTTGTTGATGTTTTCACAATAAGGTAATAGGCAGAGATATTAGCATGAGAATAAGAAGAGAGCAAATGAAGCATTACGAGTAAGGTGTGATAAAAGGATGGTAACGGTAAATCATAATATGATATGATGACAGTCTATAGTCATGTGAAGGAGAATACAAGAGGTGACCGGGCTTGAGACAATAAAAGAGTATAGGCCAAAAGTCATATCCTCATTTCGAGAAATGAGTTGGTGAGTCCAATGTGATTACCAGAACAAAAATTTAGACCCCCGAAGTAAGAGAAATCAGCATGGGCTAGTGAACAAGATAAACTGAACATCAATAAGGGATCAAATGATGTGATAATAGTTGACATCAAGTGAATTTCAACGATCGCATTCTAGTAATAATAAAAATGGACAACATAAGAATAACCTTTAAAGGTCATTCAAGAAGACACTCACGCCAAAGAAAAAACTTTGTGCAAAATTTGGAGCTCTACTTGACCTCCTTTATTCCGGAGGAAAGGGAGCAAGGCACTGGTACCTCCCACATTCTGAGCCTGGGCATTGATTACACAAACCTCATGACAACTCCGGAGGCCTTGGGTACTGAGACTTCAAAAGCTCCGGACTCCGTCGTGGACATTGACACTCATTCAGAGGAGGAATCTGGAGAGTCTGGGAAGGGGGGAGACTGATAAGAGCGACAGTGAGGAGGAGGAGCTGACGAGGAGGCATTGCTTGGGGAGAGTGAGGTTCACTTGGACAACAAAGGCAAACAAATTGCAGTCTCTACTGATACACAGGGTTCCGAGGAAGCAGATATACATACAACTATTGCACATTCCATTGCAGATATGGTCGTCAAGGCTACTCCCTAGACCATGTTGCCATCAGTGGGTGAGGCTAGCAGCTCTCAGGCCCCAGACCCAGCTTCACAGCAGGTGGACCTTCCTGTTCTGGCATCTGACACCACCACATGGTCCGAGGTTCCATCTGTTGCTTCCACAGTGCCAACATCCGACCCCACAGCTTCCTCGGATGTTCCATCCCTTCCTAGCGCCTAGTGCGCCCCAGGAAGCCCTTGAACTTTGCTCTTATTTTCTCACTGCATTAGGACAGTGAATGTTTTTTTGTTGGGGGAGTGGTAGTTAAATTTTTATGTGAAACTAGTACATAAAATCTTTACTTTAATAGTTTAGATTGGTATATAGCAATGAATTCCCTTTGGGTTTTCTTCGCCAAGTCCTTTTCCAAGGGTGTAATAGTAGAAACATGGCGGTAGCACAATTTTTTTTAACTTGTTTGGTGTTGTTGTTCTAGTTTGAAGCATGTGATAAGTTTTTGTTGAATAAATTGCACCCTTGTAATTTTATAAATAAACGGGTAGTCATTGTTTTGAACTTGAGGCTCGCTCTTTAACTTTATGCTTACTCAGAACCGCAAATATCATGTGATGAAGCTTTGAGTTGCCTTGCATTCACTTGGGTACTGAAATTATGCTGAGTTGCACAGTTCATGTGTTGTGAGTGAGTGAGGATTTGTATATATAATGCATATTCTTAACTTTGTGATGTCTAGAACTTTCCTGGTTGGTTTCTTAATGCAACTCTCAGGTTAATGATTTGGTCCTGAAATGATCATAGGCTCTGTTTGTGATTGCTAGCTAATTTTGACCAAATTGACCTCCCTGGTACATCAATTACCTTAGTTACCTCCATTGAGACTTTAACCTTTATTTGGCTACTACATTACAAACCTTTACCTCTTTGTGGAACAATTCCCTCTTTTGAACCCATCCTTCCTTGAACGATTAAGAATGAGGCTAAAATCCTAAGTTGGGGTATCAACATAAAGTGGAAATTGGTAAGGTTGACTACTGTGTGTAGAAGAAAAAAAAACTCAAAGTTGTGTATATGAAGATACTCAAGCTCCAAAGGAAAATCAAAAGAAAAACATTTGTATAAAAAAAGAGAAACGGAGCGGAGTCTTATGAAAAATGAAGAAATACTTTGAGGTGGTTCTATGTCGTTAACTTGAGGTCAATAAGTGCTTTGTAGAAAAGAAGCAATGTGTATGTAGAGTTCAAGGAGGGGAGGGTATAACCACTACATTCCCAAATATTCGTCCAACCCGTACCGAAGCCTACACTACAACCCATGAAATTCCTTGGTGATCTATAACAAATGTTTCTTGAGATAGTAGCGAGTTAAAATAAGGGAAAGCATATGGACCGATACTTGTAGAATTTTGCGTTCTTTCTGAATGAAAGAGTGTTTTATTGCATGCATGAATTGCAAGATTTAGCAGAAGTTAGGTTGTTGAAGTAGAATACAAGTGCACACTTAGCTGTGGGTATCATTCTGTCATTTTACTTGAGGCTCAAAGCTTACAAGTTGATTAGCCGAATTGCTAAATGATCGTCGTCTTCCACGAAGGGTGAATAAAAGAAGTTACATGCTTGTTAGCTGACAATCAACCCCATCTATAGTCACATTGTTTTGTGATCTGTAGAAAATAGAGTAGTGTATGATAGGACAATTTTGTTTTAGTTGCTTGAGGATAAGCAAGAGTCTAAGTTGGGGGTCTTGATGTTCCGTAGAATTTCAACACTTTTGATACTAATTACATAGACTTTAGGCCGTCTTTTAAAGAATTTTTAGTTATTTCCTATAAAGTTTTGATGTTTTGCAGTGTATGAGACTTGAAGAACCAAAAACACAGAAAAAAAGTAAAAAACCCATAGGAGGGCAGTAATACGGCATGTCTGCAACTGCGGAAGTGTCTTGCGGGCCGTAAACCTACCACAGACTGAAGCAAGTTTTCCATCCCCTGAAGAGAGGAATATGCGGTCTTTTATGCGGTCGCATAATGCTTCTGAGAACTGCATAATGAACGCATAATTACAACTGGAGACTCTACGAGAGCACATTTGCGATGAAGTCTGCAGTCATATAATCACTATGTGGACCGCATAAAGGATCCACGATGAGGAACTGGGCATGCAATTATTCGGCGACCTTGCAAGTTTGCAGACCGCGTACATGATCTCCGACCATTCTGCAATCGCAAATGTGTTATGCAGGGGTATTTTTGTGCAACTTTGACCCCGATTTTTGGCCCACTATAAATAGATTTACTAGGATTTTTGTGGGACATCTTGTCTGAAAAAGAGGTTACGTTGAAGGCATTGAATACACCATTGTTTTGGAAGCTTTTAAAGAGAGAATCTTGTATCTTTGTAAGCTTTATAACTTTATTTATTGCTTTGTTCTTAAATTTTAGTATGAGTACCTAGATTTAAATACTAAGGTTGTGGACCTTAAATGGGTGTAATGTTAATGAGTGTTTACCATTGAATATATTTATGATGGTTGTATGATATTTATTCATTTTTTTTACTTCATTTATTGTTGGTGGTTGCAAAACGTTAACTAATTCCATTTCACTCTATCTTTACTTGGAAAAGTGGGTTAGGGTTTGGTAAAATTGAATATCAAAAACTCAAGGCTTTAAATCTTGTTTAATAGAATCGCTTAGGAATAGTCGAGTTCTATTTGGCATAAATTAGTTATTCTTAATTAAAACTCTTTTATATTTGGGAAAATCAGAAAGAGAATATATTACCCAACTATTGGGAAATATTGGGTAGTCACTTTGAAACCGTTTGCATATGAAAGGACCTTCCATTAGAAATATATCATATTAACACCGATAGCTTTACATTCCTTTGATGGGGACACAACATTAGTTTCCTTAATCAAATTAATTACATTCTCACAATATAATAGTTTTCTTTATTACACATAATTACAACACTCTTTTTAAGCTAATAGAATAGAATTGCGATTTAAGTCAAGTTTCACACTATTCAAGTAACCTTTTCACACCTATTCCCTGTGGGATTCGACCCCAACCTAGTTGGATTATTATGACATAGACCTCCTTACACCATTTATTTGGGTGTAATATGAGCGTATTATCTATTGGCTTGAGGTTCAAGAGGGACCTCATCCATTTGGTCATCCTCAATGTCCGCATCCCCCAAGCTATGTTTCCGAGCTCATTGTTTGCCATGATTGCACCTACAATAACTCAAGAAGTTAGTAACAAGGAGGAAAAGAAGATATTCCAAAAACACACCTAAATATATAGCTAACACGTTTTTATGCTCCCCGGCAACGGCACCAAAAATTGATCTCGTCCAATTTCACACCTCAAATTAAGGTTATGAAACGGTCGATTGTAATAATAAAACCCAACAAGAGTCAAGATCGATTTCCAAAGGGAGCTATATATTGGAATTAGGAGTATATATTGTTGTATGTGAGTTTGACTATCTTAATTTACACTTTCACAAATTTGGGTTGTTTCTATACCTAATTAAAAACTAAGATTGCAATGTTAAGAAATAAAACTAAGAGAGTGTTTTTTGTTGTTTTTCAAGTTTTGTAAAATTCCTAGGGCTATGACCATCCCCTAGGTGTTTGCCTAATGAGATATAAACTTAATGCTTGTTTTATTCGTTGGGGTGTATTATAGCCATCAAATCTCAATTACCCACTCAATACCTCTTGGCCAGAGAGTGATTTTGCTCAACTTGTCTTTATCAAGTCCAAATGGGTATTGCACAAAACAGTTGATAAAGGGTCATGTCAGGTTATTACTATCTATAGGTTGAGCTCCTTAATTGGGATTATCAATCTCTCGATTGTCCCGATTTCTTGTTAGCCAAGTTTTCCTCGACTAAGTCTCTCTTTATCAAGTTGACACTAAGTCAAATAGGCATGAATTAATGTTTGCAACAATTAATTCCACAAATTAAAGCAATAACTAAAGCTAAATAATAAATACCCAACCATAAACAAGCATTCAATTAAATACCCGTAAGGTTTATGCACTAGGATTGAGTCAGAACCCTAGTAAAATCTAGCTACTCATGCTTGAAATTGAAGAAACAGAAGAAGAAATGCTAATTAAACTCATATTGTAAAATCAAAATGATAATATCTATGTTAAAATATCCAAAAATATGAAAAACTACTAAATGAAGCAAATAGAAACAATTATGTAGCTGCTGATGTCAAAAGTTGACCTAAATTTGTGAAACTCATCTTTTTATACAGGGCTTGGAAATTTCAGACAAAAATGCCCTTCGAAAGGTTATGCGGCCGCATAATTCCATTTGTGGTCCGCAGAAGTCTTCATCTTGCAGGAGCTAGGATTCTGCGGCCACATAATTCTCCACTGCAGTCGTGAGGCATTCTTTCTATGGTCCATAGATTTATACTACACTCGCAACTTGGTCTTCTGCGGTCCGCAACTTTACTTCTGTAGACGCAATGCATTTCTTTTGTGGCTACCCAATTCCTTTGCGATTTGCAATTCCGAGGGACTTGGAACTTAAGAATTTGCAGATTCTCTAAGATTTGTTCCTAGCCCAGCTATTGTAGCCGCACAATTCATGTGTGGTCCGCAATTTGAACAAAAGTCTGCTGGGCTTTCCTTCATCATTTGCAGCCGCAGATGAAATTCTGCGCTCCACACTATTTAAGCTTCTATGCATTTTATTTCCTTGAGTTTAGATTTCTCATTTTTGAGTCGGACTTTATCTCACGAGTCCAACTTCCAACATTCCTGCAATTTTGCATATCTAATCATTTTTGAGAACACAATTAAATTCTTTTAGACTAAAATAAAAGCTAAAAGGCACTAATAAGTAGTCAAAATCCCCATTTATCCGTAATCAAATCACATCCACATACTTTCATCCTTCTTCTTCCCAAAGCACACTGGTGCACCCCAAGGCGATACGCTAGGTCTGATGAACCCCTTCTCAAGAAGTTCCTGAAGCTGCTCCTTTAGCTCTCTAAGATATTTCAGAGCCATAGGATAAGTCGAGGTAGAAACAAGCTGGGTGATCGGCAACAAATCAATGCCAAAATCGGTATCCCGATTTGGCGGCATACCTGGTAGATCATCACAGAATACATCGGAAAACTCTTGTACCACCGGTAATGAATCTAAAGCGGGAATCTCTAGAATAGTATCATGAACAAATTCTATGTAGGCCAAACAATCCTTCTCGGCCATATGTCGAGCCTTCAAGAAAGAAATAACCCGGCTGGAAGTACCGACATATCAACCCCTCCACTCTAATCTGGGCAACTCAAGCATTTCCAAGGTAACAGTCTTGGCATAACAATCAAGTATGGCATGATACAAGGATCAACAGTCCATTCCCAAGATAACCTTGAAATTAACCATATCGAGCAATAGAAGATCCGCTCAGATCTCATATCCATAGAAAGTCACTACACAAGACCGGTAGACCGAATCCACAATAACAAAATCACCTTCTGGCATGGACCCATATACAGGAACACCCAAGGACTCGCGGGATACATCCAAATAAGGAGCAATTACAGAAGAAACATAGGAGTAAGTAGAGCCTGGAACAAATAATACTGAGGCAGCCCTCCGGCAATAGAAATAGTACATGTGATCACTGCATCAGAGGTGATTGCCTCTGGCCTGGGGGGATATCATAAAACTAGCCGGAGCGCCACCTGACTGGCCTCCACCTCTAGGACTACCCCTGGCCAACTTTCCTCCGCCTTTGGCGGGGCGGGCAGGCGGTGTGGTAGTTGGTGTGGTAAGCATGGGCCGATAGTCTTGCTGCTTGGTGTTGCCCCGATGTCTGGGACAAAAACTGTTCACATGGAAAAGATTCCCGCACTTGAAACAACCCCTCGGAACATTGGACTGCTTTTCTGAAGTCTGACCCTCATGGCCTGAATACCTATTAGAGGAGCGGAATAGCTGGCGGGTGGTAAGTACTCTCTCGAATTACACTGAAATAAGGTCGTGTTGGAGCACTCCAAGCAGGCGGTGGTGATTGCATAGGTCGCTGGACTGACCCCTCATGAACTAACCTCTTCCCCCACGTGGGGTGCCACTGAATCCTACAAACTACCGAGGCCGCTTGTTCCTCTGCGCAAACTCTCCGCTACAGTTGCAAATACCTCGATCCTCCAAGCTATATGCACAACCTACTAAAAGTAAGTCCGTAAGTCTTCCTCTCGGACCATAGGTGCCTGAATCTCAGGGTGCAGACATGCAATGAACCTCCACACCCTCTTTACGTTTGTAGGGAGTATAATAGGTGTGTGGTGATATAAGTCAGTGAATCTCGCCTCATAGTCAGTGACAGACATATGACCCTGACAGAGTCGCTAAACCAGACCCTGAAGCTTCTCTCTCTTAGAAGGTGGTATGTACTTCTCCAAGAGCAAATGTGTTAACTGATCCCAAGTCAAATGAGGTGAACCTTCTGGCCTACTAAGAAGGTAAGCCTGCCACCATCCCCATGTCCCGAAGCCTATCCTTGCACCGGTCAATGCACTCTTGGGGCCCTCTATACGCTCACCCCCAAAGGTAGGGGGACGAAATCTAGTCCATCTGTCTAGCCGCTTCTGTTGATCAACAGTTGCGACTAGTACAACCTCTGGCATAGCCGATACAACAGGCTTGGCTTCGCCCGCAAGTAGTGTACCTAGGGTTTGTTAAGCGGTAGCGGCATGCCCCGAAACCTGAGCGGTAGGGGTGTGTCCTCCCCCACCAGCCTGAGATGCGACAGGATCCGCTAGAAATAAACCAGCCGGCGTCATAGAGTCCATGAACCGCAACATACTGCCCATGACCTCTTGGAACCCCAACGCAATCATGCAAATTTGCTAGGGCTAGCAAAGCTGCAGGCGCCTCATCCTGCTCCTCGATAACAGGATCCTCCATAGGATCCACTGGTGGTATAATGGGAGCAACCCTAGGGTTCCCTCGTCCTCTGATTGTAGCTAGATCCCTCCACCAGCCTTTGCCTCGGTCTCTAACGAAAGTGTGAGCAGCCCCTCGACCACCCATTAGATCCATCACGCATGTTCTTACCATTTGTGAGAGATCAATAGAAAGATACTCATTATAGTATCAACTTCATGATAGGAGATGAAGAAATAACGGTTTCATAAAACCCTATAGCCTCTCGAAAATAAGTACGGACGTTTCCGCAACGATGCGCAAGACTCTACTAGGCCTGATCATGACTAATGAGACCTATGTGAACCTTAAGCTCTGTTACCAAGCTATCACAACCCAAATCCATAACAGAGACTGCACCTAACACCGCCACTGGTCCAGCTCACAAGTGAACCAACTATTGATTTACCCCTTTTTACTATAATTAAAATAGAAGTTTTCCTTTTTAAAGAATAATTTAAATTAGAGTTTGTTCCACCAAAAAATCTCTTTGAAACAAAGTACCATCATAGTAAGAGCATCCATATTGGTGAAAGAAAAGATAAATGCAACAATACATAAATACCAAAGATTTCCTCAAAACCCGGTGTCACAAGTGCATGAGCAATCTAGGGAATATACAAAAGTACTACAACTCATGTCTGAGAGTAATAGACAAAATAATCAATAAGGTAGAGAGACAATCCGGTGCTGTAGATCCTAGCAAGGCAAACAACTCACCACTAAGTTTTTAGGAATGACCTTCTACGTGCCTGCATGACCACTAGTAATACCTGTCTCAGTACCTGCACATCAGTGCAGAAGTGTAGCGTGAGTACGGAAAACAACACATGCCCAGTAAGTATCTAGTCTAACCTCAAAGAAGTAGTAATGAGGGGTCGACTTGACACTTACTAGAGGTCAAGTAATAATAATATAAATGCGTAAAGTAGACATGGTGAATGTACAAAAAGTATCAATGAAGCATATAAGAGCAACCATAGTAAATCAACTCAGGAGTCTATATCAAATTACCAGCATAAGATAACCGGTCGTGAAGGCGCTAACACAATTATACCCAAACCAGAACCCATTTCGATTATTAAACACGAAGCTGCCGAGGCGAATGACTCGATCAGATAAGAATAGTGGGATTAGTACTGCCGAGGCGAATGGCCCGATCCCATAAGAATAGTGTTACTATCATAGTGCTGAGGTAAATGGCATGATCCTATAAGAGTGGTGTTATCATACTACCGAGGCGAACGTCCTGCTTCCATAAAAGAGGTGTTATCATACTACCGAGGTGTACGACTACTACAACCCATATTCACGTACGTTGGTTCATGCCCTAAGTTAGTCGACGTAAATCTCAGAAGAGATTATCTTTGATATGATAAGAAGTTAATCCTATTGGTCTTAAATGATACAAGAGTGTATAAGGGTGATTAACAAGTATTAGAAGTTAAACGAATCAAGGATGTTGTAACCCGTATTTTTGGGTAAACCTACGGGTGCTTAATATTCTCAAGAGGTTTTGTTTTAAGGTATTTGAATCATATAATATCCGTATCATAAGTCTTGAAGTCAAACGATTTATGAAACAAGTGTCGACAAAAAGTGTCGCAACTTATGTTCATAATTTTATTTCAACTTAAGGTCAAATGTTACTAAGATTTTCTCCCAATTTACTTGGAATTATGGGGTGATCTACCCACAAAATTTAAGATCTATAAGTCTAGTTTTCAATGCATTAAACTATTTATCAATACGATATTGGAGTAGAGATATATAGGCATTGTTGCGAGACTGCACAGGCTGCTAGGTGACAAGTAGTGTGTCACCTACTTGGTTAAATGAGAGCCCAAAAAGAGGAAATTTTGGGTCGGCCAAAGATTCAATTTAAAGTCTTATATCATGCAATATAAACCTCATTGTATATCACAAATAACTATACCTAAACCCCTGCAAGCTTCCTCCCAAAAATAATCCACAAACCCTAATTGATTTTCTCTCTCTTTCAATTTCTAATTAGGGGTAAAACCTAGAGTTTGAAGAACCAAGATAAGGGGTGAGTTATCCAGAAAGTAAGGTGAGTTTACTGATATATATCATCCATTGTTTCTGCTGTAAATTCATGGTAATTCGTTCTATACTTGTAAGAACTCACGACACGGCGATCGGAAGCCGTGAGTTCGAGTTATTCACTTGTAACAGACTGTTTTGTGTTGCTGTTGGGATGCGTGCTTTACTACTTTTATGTGGAGTTTTTGAGGATGAAGGTTGTGGAGAAACACCATATAGATGTAGGGTGGTGGGATGGTCGTTCTTCATAACATTTCCGGGTCGTTTGACACTACTACGGTGGTCGTCTTTTGTATAAAGTGATTAGGTTGTGTGGACTATTTTGGGAGTATCAATATGATTATTATTGATGTTGTTTGGTCTGTTTGGTAACTTTTTTTACTTGTGTGAAGTCATATATATAGGGGAGGTGTGGTCCGTTTCATCATAAAATATGTTATGGTCGATACATAATAGTTACGACGCTTAAACGATAAAGATAGTGTTGTTTCTCTTATTGTAGATTAAGGAGTCATGACATTTGCATAGCTTGAGGTTGGGCCGTATATATACAAGGTATGTGAGGCTATCCCTTTTCTTCTTTTGCACGACCCTGATTGTACATAATGCAATGAATGAGCTTCCAAAGATACTCTACTCTTAGAAGCTAGCAGTACTTACATTGTTTCCCTTCTTATGGAACAATTCATGTTGAGGTTGATTCTCATATTCTTATGTGATCAATGTTGTTGGTACTTCCTGTATAATATTCTTGATGAGGAGTTAGTCCTAATAACGTGTACGGAGAATATCGACCTTACGTCACTCTGAAAGGTTCAGAGTATGATTCCAATGAGTCATACATGCATTATAGATATGTATCTAATTTACTCTACCGAGCCACGCTACAGTCAGCCGGGTACGACACCTAATGTACAACCACTGATCAGTTAGGTTTACCGAGCTCCACGTGGTCGGGTACGTTTTACCGAGCCTATTACGGCCGGATACATATGATGATGATGTTGCCCACAGAGGCATACATTTTAAAAGTTTATGTATATATATGTATGTATCACGCATTTAATGTCAGTAGCCCTCGGAGGTACCCAGATGTTAGAAGTTGTATATACTTTATCCCTGTTTACATTACTGTTCTTACTTATGCTTTCATGCCTTACATACTCAATACTTTATTCGTACTGACGTCCTTTTTATTTGTGGGCGCTGCATGTCGTGCTGCAGGTCCTGATAGACAAGTTGACGTAGCTCCCCCACCACAGTAGGCTTCCTAATTCAGCGGTTATTGGCAAGATTACTTCTCCGGGCTTGCCGTGGTCTTGGTATGCTTTTTGTTATAGATATTATGGGTATGTTGGGGCCCTGTTCCGGCAATGTTATATCACTTATGCTCCTTTTGTAATGACCCGTAAAATTTTCTTGCTTAAAAATAATGTCGAACGAGTCCCTGAGTTGTTTTATTGTGGGAATTTTTGAAACAGACCTAAATTGAGTAAAAAGTACCCCGAGACTTAAAGAATATAATTTTCCAGAACTTAGGTGTTATGCGACGCACTATGCGATCGCACAACGTGTTTGCGGACCGCATAATCGCATACCTAGGAAGATCACTGCGCCATTTGAAGTCAACTATGTTGTCCAGTATGCGATCGCATAACGTGTATGCGGATCGCACAATGGTCGCATACCTGCGCAGTGTGTTTCAAATTTTGGCCCATCTTGAGGGCCATTATGCGGTCGAGTCTGCGGACCGCATGTCAGGAATGCGATCGCATTCCTGACCGTATTCTTGTGTCGGGCCCTATTTTTCCTAATTTTTAAAACCCGAACCAAGTTCATTAAAATACCCCTCCCCTTCATTTTTAACCATTTTTCTGAGATATTAGATAGAGGAAAGAGTGGATTCTAGAGAGAGAAAGTCCCAACTTCATCAAATTGGTCTTCCTTCATCACTCAAGCTTGGAATTAATCAAGTAGAACAGTAATCTTTACTCTAGGAGGTAAGCTTCCACCCCATTAACACTAAATTTCCAGATTTTTGTTAAATTAAAACATGGGTAGGATAGTTCATAAAGATGGGGTTAAGAATCTTGCATGCATGTACCCAATTTACCATAATCTAGTAAGGGAAAATAGGTTGGGGTAACCTTTCACTAAAAAGGGGTTATTTAATCTAAAAGAACACCTAGTGCTTGATAGAAAGCTCAAATGAGTTCAAGACATGTTCATGATTCCTAATTCTAAGTTTAAATGTGTCGTATTATGAATTAGATCGAAGGTGCTAGAATGTTCGGTGATTTGAAATAGAAATTAAGGAAAGATCCCGATACGAGGTATGTATAGCTAACTTTAACCTTTGTAGAATCCTCTTGTTGGGTCCAAGTATTCGGTATGTGTACCTTGTTTGGAAATATGTGAATTGATTGTTCAAACGTGTTGAGACGTAAGACTCTATTCTTTGATTATCCTAGTTGATTGTCATGCTACTGTGATATATGAGGTTGTGAAAGGTGTTTGATGTGCCTATTTCATACTATGCAAAGCTCGTAAATGCTAAAGGGTTTTGATATAAAAGGATGTGTAATGAACGAAAGATTGATAATGTGCCCAAATGTGGGAATGTGTAAAATAGCTAAAAGCCGCGCGTGGAAAGTAATGAAAGAGAGTATTGTGTAACGATGTAACTGAATTGGATGATTATGGCAACACCGTGTACATGAAATTACTGCTTGATAAGAGTTATGGTTCCTTAGGCCCAAATACATAAGATGTTGATATGAACTTGTACTCCTTGAAATGATGAAATTGTTTGTGATTGTTGTTGTGAATTTAAATTGTCAGGCGGGGTCGGGTTGCGCGCCGCAACACGAAGTAGTAAGGTTGATGGGTTGTGGTGATAAGGGTGGCCGAGGTAATAAGGGTGGCCGAGGTAATAAGGATGGAATGTGATCCTTATCACTACTGAAATGAAAATCTATGAGCTCTTGAATATGATGATGTTTAAAGGGAAAAATGAGAGATTGTGAAACTTGTTTGATTTTGGTTGTTTCCTTCCATGTGCATTGATTAATTGGTTCTATTACAGTTTTTTAATTGTGTATTATTTGATTGTACTTGGGATAAAGTTTGTTTATACATACTAGTACTATTCCACAGTACTAACGTCTCTTTTGCCGGGGGCACTACATATTTTATATGGATGTAGGTGGGTCCATAGCAGGTTGCTCAGCTCGCCGTTAGTGGTGCCTTCTCCTCATCCTTTTTCAGCTGTACTGGTGAGCCCCACTTCCTCTCGGGGCCATGTGTAGTTCATGCCATCTTCTTTTTGAGTATATTATGTATTGTAAGGTATACCTGGGGCCTTTTTGACGGCAAGTATTGTATAAATTCCTAGTACTCTTAGAGTCTCTGTAGACACTATATGGGTGTATATGTATATTTTGGGCAGTGGTTGAATGTACTCGTAATCGGGGTCCGTAGTGGGAAGTGTTGTATCTAATATGTATGAATTGGGAAATCTAGTACAATAATGTAACATGAGGAAAAATTGGACTTATTGTGGTAATCACGCACTTTTAAACTTATCTCATTGTTTCACATACATAATGTATGTTATAAATACGGGGAAACGCATTGGGTGGGAAAGGCAAATCAGGTTCGCTTGACTGGGGTCACCCGGTTGAGTGCCGGTCGCGTCCCTTGATTTTGGGGCGTGACACCTTTAGAGGCTCATGGACAAGTGTCGACTCATGTATAGTTTGGCAGCGTTGTAGCTCGTACCTTATACATAAATTCTTAGCAGCCTTATCATCCCATGAGATGGAATTTCATGCCATTATCTTTCATTATTGATTGTTCATGATCCATATCTACCATTTACATTGATCTCGTCGGCCCTAAAAAATGAGAAAGAAGGTTAGATAAAATATACATTGGTGCTCGACAAATATGGCCCGGGTGCTAGTCAAGATCCTCCAGTTTGGGTCGGGACAAACTTGGTATCAGAGCAAGTCTTTCCTAGGGGTTACCTATGAGCCGAGTCTAGTAGATTATTGATTATGGATGTGTAGCGCGCCACATTTGTAATTAGGAGACTACATGACATATAGGGTTGTTACCTTCTTCCTAAATCTAGATCATGCGTAAAGTTGAGTCTTTAGTGTTCGTATCTAATATTAACCTTGTTTTCTTCCAGCGATGCCTTGGACTAGGAAGCAAGCGATTACTAGACGACTTGATATAGCTGCGGGAGAGGGTACTAGTCAGGTGCCTCAAGCTAGAGCAGGCTAAAGTGAGGCTCAGGGTGAGATGCCGTCTCATACCTCATCTACTCCGTCTCATCCAAAGGATATTAGGAGGCACCCTACACCACCAGTTCCTCAGTATGGCCTTATAGAACAGGATATGCAGAGTGCGGTGCAGTTAATGACTAACTTGGTAACTGCTCAGGTTCAGAGGAAGAATAGCGGTGCTGTTGATAAACCAGATAGTACGAGAGTTCATGATTTTATTAATCTAGACCCTCAAGTGTTTACCGAATCAGACCCCAAGGAGGACCCACAGACTTTTATTGACCAGGTTCATCGCACATTGCGGGTTATGCATGCTACTGATACAGAGGGAGTAGAGTTGGCTTCTTATTGGTTACGGGATTTAACGGTTTTCTAGTATGATAGTTGGGAGTGATCCAGGGGTATGAACTCCCCTCCAGCTGTGTGGAAGGAATTTTATGAGGCCTTTCTTCGTCACTATTTGCCAAATGAGATATGAGGAGCTAAAGCTGATAAGTTCTTGAACCTTAGACGTGGTAATATGAGTGTACGAGAGTATAGTATGCTGTTTGATTCTTTAGCAAGGTATGCTCCCATATGGTGGCCGCAATGAGTGATAGGGTGCATATGTTCGTGAACGGGTTGGGATCACATCTGATAAATGAGTGCACGATAGTCTCCTTGGTGGAGGGCATGGATATTTCCCGTATTCAGGATTATGCCCAGACACTAGAGGATCGTAAGCACCAGCAAAGGGCAGATAAGGAGCATGATAGGGTCCAGCATAAGAGGGCGATATTTGTAGGGTATTCTCATGACTTCAGAGGCAGTGTTAGGCCCCACTCTTCGAGGAGTTCGGAGCCACATGTAGCTAGTGCTCCTCCATAGTTTCAGAGGCCTCGGTATGATCAATTTACCTATTTTGGTCCAGGTTAGAGTTCACGGGCATCAGGCTGTCAATATCATAGGGATACTAGTCAGACGAGACCCCCAACACCCTATTGTTATCAGTGCGGCAAGGCCCACTTTGGACTGTGCCGTCGAGGTTCTGATGCGTGCTATTCTTGCGGACAACCTAGCCATATGATGCGGGATTGTCCTAACAAAGAAGTTGGTGGTACGGCTCAGCCAACTGGATATGTGTTGGTTCTTCCTCATCAGTTCGACCTCCAGCACGGGGTTTTCAGTAGTCGATAGGTCGTGGTAGAGGTAGAGGTGCAGTGCCGAGTTCGAGTGGTGCTCAAAATCTAACCTATTCTATAGTAGGTTGACAAGATCTTGAGTCGTCTCAGGATGTTGTTACATGTATATTGTCTATGTTTTCTTATGATATATATGTGTTGATTGATCCGGGATCTATATTATAAAAAAAAACCCTTTGTGGATAATATGTTTGGCGTTGAACCTGAATTGATAAGTAAACCACTTGGGGTATCTACTCCTATATGAGATTATGTTATTGCTAGAAGGTTATATATAGGTTTCACAATGATGATTTGTAGTCGTCAAACCTCGGCGAATTTATTTGAATTAGAAATGGTTGATTTCGATGTGATAATGGGAATGGACTGGTTAGATGCTATGTAAATGTTGATTGTCGTACGAAGATGGTTAGTTTTCAATTTCCTGATGAACCAGTCATCGAATGGAAATGAAACTTTGCTACTCCAAATCCATCCCCGCAGTCAATGAATTTCCAGATGTTTTTCCAGATGAACTCCCAGGCCTTCATCTTGAAAGGGAGATTGAGTTTAGCATTGATGTGTTGCCTGACACTCAAACCATATCTATTCCTCTATAAAGGATGGCCCCGACAGAGTTGCAAGAGTTGAAGGCGCAGTTGAAGGACTTGTTGGATAAAGGATTTATTAGGCCTAGCACTTCACCTTGGGGTGCGCCAGTCCTGTTCGTGCGGAGGAGAGACGGGTCGTTAAGGGTGTGTATTGATTATCAACAATTGAATAAGTTTACTATAAAGAACAAGTACCCACATCCAAGTATTGACGACCTATTTGACCAACTCTAAGGTGCCAAGTATTTTTCCAAGATTGACTTACGTTTAACGTATCATTAGGTGAGGGTTAAGGAGAAGGATATTCCAAAGACGACCTTCTAGACAAGATATGGGCACTTTGCGTTCTTGGTGATGTCGTTCAGGATAATAAATGCCCCAACAGCTTTTATGGATCTCATGAATACTGTATTCAGGACCTATCTTGATGTGTTCGTGATCGTATTCATTGATGACATTTTGGTGTATTCTCGTTTGGAGGCGGAACATGCGGGCCACTTGCAGATGGTATCACAGACGCTTCAGGATCGTAAGTTATATGCTAAGCTCTCCAAATGTGAATTCTGGCTGAACTTAGTAGCATTCTTTGGCCATGTGATATCTGATGAGGGTATTAGTGTTGACACTCAAAAGATCAATGCAGTAAAGAATTGGCCGAGACCTACAACACCATCAGAAGTCTGCAGCTTCCTGGTGCTAGCAGGATATTATAGGCGATTTATAGAAGGTTTTTCCTCTATATTAGCACCATTGACTAAGTTAACACAGAAAGATACTAAGTTCCAGTTGTCTGACACTTGTGAACGAAGTTTTTTAGGAGTTAAAGAGTCGATTGACATCTGCGCCAGTGCTCACTCTCCCAGAAGGAACAAAAGGTTATGCGGTATATTGTGATGCCTCAGGTATAGCTTTGGGGTGTGTATTGATGCAACATGGGAAGGTTATTGCTCATGCATCAAGACAATTGAATAAGCATGAAGAGGATTACCCGACCCATGATTTGGAATTGGCTGCAGTAATATATGCTTTGAAGATATGGCGACACTACTTATACAACATCCATGTTGACATCTACACAGATCACAAGAGTTTACAATAAATCTTCAAGCAGAAGGTGTTGAATTTGAGGCAGCATAGGTGGCTTGAATTACTGAAATATTACGATGTCGAGATATTGTACCATCCCGGTAAAGCCAATGTTGTGGCAGACGCTCGCAGTCGTAAGTCAATGGGAAGCTTAGTACACATTGAGGCAGGTACACATGTTTTGACTAAAGAGCTTCATCAGCTAGCCAATATGAAAATTATATTGTTAGACTCTAATGACGGAGGGGTTACTGTACATAATGCATCAGAATCATCTTTGGTAGCCGAGGTAAAAGCACGACAATATGAAGATTCTACCTTAGTACGATTGAGAGAGAGTATTCAACAATGTAAAATCATGGCTTTTGAGATCGGAGCAGATGGGGCACTGAGATACCAGGTCCGGTTATGTGTGCCTAATGTGGCAGGGTTGAGAGAGATAATTATGATTGAGATTCATCAATCCCGATATTCCATCAATCCCGGCTCGACAAAGATGTATCATGATGTTAAGGAGCAGTATTGGTGGGATAACATGAAGAAGTCTATTGCAGAATTTGTAGCCCAGTGTCCTAATTGTCAACAAGTACATCAGAAATCCAGTGGATTTCTTCAGAATATAGAGATTCCGACCTGGAAATGGGAGGTATAATATGGACTTCATTATTGGATTACCTTGCCCTTATCATAAGTTTGACTCCATATGGGTGATAGTTGATCGACTTACAAAATATGCCCATAGTTTTGCGAAGTTGTATATCAAGGAAACTGTTAGGCTTCATGGTGTGCCGGTATCTATTATATCAGACCGAGGAGCATAATTTGCGGCTAACTTTTAGAGGTATTTTCAGAAAGGTTTAGGCACACAAGTGAATCTCAGCACTGCATTCCATCCAAAAACTGACGGACAGTCTAAACGTACCATTCAAAAACTTGAATCTATGCTACGAGCATGTGTTATGGATTTCAAGGGGAATTGGGATGACCATCTACCACTCATAGAATTTGCCTACAATAATAGCTACCGTTCCAGTATTAAAATGGCCCCGTAACAGGAACTATATGGGAGGAGATGTAGATCACCACTTGGATGGTTCGAAGTCGGTGAAACAGAATTATATGGGCCAGATTTGATTCACCAAGAAGGTGAAACTGATACGAGAGCGGCTGAGGACGGCGCAAAGCAGGCAAAAGTATTCTTCTGATGTCCGACGTTGTGATTTGGAGTTTGAGGTTGGTGATTGGGTTTTCCTGAGGATCTCGCCGATGAAGCGTGTTATGCATTTTGGGAAGAAGGGTAAGCTGAGTCTGCGGTATATCGGTCTGTACAAAATTCTTCGACGAATTGGACAGGTTGCTTATGAGTTAGAATTGCCATATGAATTTGAATTTGTCCACCCGGTATTCCATGTATCTGTGTCGAGGAAATGTACTGGAGACCCTTCTCGGGTCGTCCCTATCAAATATGTACAACTTACATCGGACCTATCATATGAAAAAGTGAGAACAAAGGATGTATCTTCCGTCAAGGTATTGTGGAGGAACAAGAACATGGAAGAAATTACATGGGAAGCAGAAGAGGAGATGAAGTCTAAATACCCTTACTTGTTCCAGATTCAAGATAACGAGGATCCTGGGGGGACACAGGACGCATTAGAAGGTGAAATGTCTATATGAGGTAAGTAGTAGCTTTAGAATACTCTTCCTTAATACAAGATGGTGATATACATACAATGTACATATCAATAATGCTTAATATAGCCTTGTGAGACTATACGTTGGGTTTAACTGCTCGCAAGTTTGTTAGTATCCATTTTATAGGGGAAACTCGGCCAGAAATTTCTATTGGAATCCATGATGAGTTAGGCTCCCCTATAAACCCTTACATTCGAGGACAAATGTTCCTAAGGGGGGAAGGGTGTTACAACCCATATTCACGTACGTTGGTTCATGCCCTAAGTTAGTCGACCTAAATCTCAGAAGAGATTATATTTGAGATGATAAGAAGTTAATCCTATTGGTCTTAAATGATACAAGAGTGTATAAGGGTGATTAACAAGTATTAGAAGTTAAACGAATTAGGGATGTTGTAACCCGTATTTTTGGGTAAGCCTAGAGGTGCCTAATCTTCTCAAGAGGTTTTTTTTTAAGGTATTTGAATTTCTTATCATAAGTCTTGAAGTCAAATGAGTTATGAAACAAAAGTCGACAAAAAGTATTGCAACTTATGTTAATAATTTTATTTAAACTTTAGGTCAAATGTTACTAAGCTTTTCTCCCAATTTACTTTGAATTACGGGATTATCTACCCAAAAAATTGATGATCTATGAGTCTAGTTTCCAACGCATTAAACTTTTTATCAATACGCCATCGGAGTAGAGACATATAGGCATTGTTGTGAGACTGCACAGGCTGCTAGGTGACAAGTAGGTGTGTCACCTACTTGGTTAATTGAGAGCCCAAAAAGAGGCTATTTTGGGTCGGCCAAAGAGCCCATTTAAAGTCTTATATCCTGATATATAAAACTTATTGTATATCACAAATAACCAGACCTAAACCCCTGCAAGCTTCCTCCCAAAACTTATCCACAACCCCTAATTGATTTTCTATCTCTTTCAAGTTCTAATTAGGGGTAAAACCTAGAGTTTGAAGAAACAAGATAAGGGCTGAGTTATCCAACAAGTAAAGTGATTTTATTGATATCTTTCATCCATTTTTTCTGCTGTAAATTCATGGTAATTCGTTCTATACTTGTAAGAACTCACGGGACGGTGATCGGAAGCCGTGAGTTCGAGTTATTCACTTGTAGCGGACTGTTTTGTGGACTGTTTTGTGGAGTTTTGGAGGAGGAAGGGTTTGGGGAAACACCATATAGATGTAGTGTGGTGGGCTGGTTGTTAATGATGTCATTTCCGGGTCGTTTGGCACTACTATGGTGGTCGTCTTGTGTATGAAGTGATTAGGTTGTGTGGACTGTTTTGGGAGTATCAATATGATTATTATTGATGTTGTTTGGTCTGTTTGGTGATTGTTTTTAATTTTGTGAAGTCATATATATAGGGGAGATGCTGTCCGTTTCATCATAAAATGTGTTATGGTCGATACATAATAATTATGACGCTTAAACGATAATGATAGTGTCCTTTCTTTTATTGTAGATTAAGGATTCGTGACATTTGCATAGCTTGAGGTTGGGTAGTATACATACAATGTATGTGAGGCTATCCATTACCTTCTTTTGCACGACTCTGATTGTACATAATGCAATGCACGAGCTTCCAAAGATACTCTACTCTTAGAAGCTAGCAGTACTTACATTATTTCCCTTCTTATGGAACAATTCATGTTGAGGTTGCTTCTCTTATTCTTATGTTATCAATATTTTTGGTACTTCCTGATTGTTATAAGATTCTTGATGAAGAGTTAGTCCTAATAACGTGTACGGAGAATATTGACCTTACGTCACTCCGAAAGGTTTAGAATATGATTCCAATGAGTCCTACATGCATTATATCTATGTATATATTTTATTCTACCGATCCGTGATATTGTCGGCTGGGTACGACACCTATTGTGCATCCACATATCATTTGGGTTTACCGAGCTCCACGTGGCCGGGTACGTTTTACCGAGCCTATTACGACCGGGTACGATATGATGATGATGTTGTCCACAGAGGCGTATGTTTTAAAAGTTTATGTATATATATGTATGTATCATGCATTTCATGACAGTAGCCCTCAGAGGTACCCAGATGTTAGAGGTTGTATATACTCTATCCCTATTTACATTAGTGTTCTTACTTATGCTTTCCTGTCTTACATACTCAGTACTTTATTCATACTGACGTCCTTTTTATTTTTGGACGCTGCATGTCGTGCTGCAGGTCCTGATAGACATGTTGATGCAGCTCCCCCACCATAGTAGACTTCCCAGTTCAGCGGTTATCGGCAAGATCCCTTCTCCGGACTTGCCATGGTCTTGGTATTCCTTTTTTTATAGATATTATGGGTATGTCAGGGCCCTGTTCTGGCAATGTTGGATCATTTATGCTCCTTTAGAGGCTCATAGACGAGTGTCAACTCATGTATAGTTGGTATGCCTTGTTGGCTAATTCTTGTTGTAGTCTTTCATGGCAGCGTTATAGCTCGTACCTTATACGTAGTTTCTTAGCAACCTTGTCATCCCATGTGATGGATTTTCATGCCATTATCTTTCATTATTGATTGTTCCTGATCCATTACTACCATTTACATTGATCTCGCCAGCCCTTAAAAATAATAAAGAAGGTTAGATAAAATGTAAGTTAGTGCTCGGCCAGTATGGACTGGGTGCTAGTCATGATCCTCCAGTTTGGGTTGTGACAAACTTGGTATCAGAGCAAGTCTGTCCTAGGGGTTGTCTATGAGCCGTATCTAGTGGAGTCTTGATTATGGATGTTTAGCATGCCACATTTATAATCAGGAGACTACATGACATCTAGGGTTGTTACCTTCTTCCTAAATCTAGATCGTGTGTAGAGTTGAGTCTTTAGTGTTCATATATAATATTAACCTTGTTTTCTTTCAGCGATGCCTTTGACTAGGAAACAAGCGGTTAGTAGACAGCTTGATATAGCTGCGGGAGAGGGTACTAGTCAGGTGCCTCAAGTCAGAGCAGGCCAAAGTGAGAGGGTACAATTAATACACATGATAGGAATGAACTTTATAATAAAAGCATAATGTGAACCTAAGCCTACCCAGACATAACATGAAATATAGCTATGTTCAGACTCTCGTCACCTCGTGTGCACGTAGTTCCCCACCCAAGTAGTACACAACAATAATACGCCTATAGGGATAGGTTCCCTCTTACAAGGTTAGGCGAGAGACTTACCTCTGTTCCATGTCTTCAATCCGGCACTCCAACCTCAATAGAAATGTCTAAACGATGTCGAGAACTTCGAAACTAATCAAAAGTCGTACAAACTAGTAAATATGTGCTCAAAATTTCATAATATAGCTATTAGTGTAATTACCCAACCCAAATTGGAAGATTCCTAAAATTCATCCTCGGGCCTACATTCCTGGATTTCAGAAATTTTTAAAGATAAATGTTACCCATAAACTCCCCAACTCAAATATATAACTTGCTCCCATGTCCTTCAACAAATTCGTGATCATCTCCCAAATTTACCAAAACCCTAGGTTCTTCTCAAATCCCATAGGTTTTGAAAAATTTTCCATGTCTAATCTACCTAAAATCCACATAATTAACTTGAAAATGGGTGGGAGTTACTTACCTTAAAATGTTGATTAGAATTCCCCTCAAATGTGCTCTCAAAATCGCCCAAGACCAAATGAAATGTGAGGAAAAATTGCCTAAGTCTCGGATTAAAAGGCCTCAATGACCAGTGGTTTACGCTTCTGCGGACCGTGGGTCACACCTAATACGTGCACCTGCGCATCCACTTCTACGAAAATTGTCCGCACCTGCGCTAGAACCAATTTAAGAAGTTTATTGACATGATGAAGAGATTATCTATCAATGTGCCATTAGTTGAGGCTTTGGATAAAATGCCCGGATATGCAAAGTTCATGAAGGATTTGGTGACAAAGAAAAGATCAATGAATTGTGAGACTATAAAGATGAAACATCAAGTGAGTGAAATTGTGCACTCAATGGCTCCGATACTAGAAGATTCTGGTGCTTTCACAATCCCTTGCACTATTAGAAGCGCCGACTTTGCCAAAGCTCTTTGTGATTTAGGGGTGAGTATCAACTTGATGCCCTACTCGGTGTACAAAACGTTTGGAATTGGGCAACCAAGACCTACATCTATGAGGTTACAAATGGCGGATTGTACAATGAAGAGACCATTGGGTATTATTGATGATGTGTTGGATTGTGTTGATAAGTCCATCCTCCCAACGAACTTTGTGATTCTTGATTGCGAAGTGGACTATGAGGTGCTATTATTTTGGTTGGACCTTTCCTTGCTACGGGGAAGGCTCTTGTTGATGTGGAAACCGGTGAGCTCACCTTCCGGGTGGGTGATAAAAAGGTGGTTTTCCATGTGCGCAAATTTATGAAGCAACCGAATAGCAATGAATTTTGTTTGTTTCTTGACGTAATGACCGAGGTGATTGTTGATGATGCGAGTGCCATGATGAATGTTGATGATACTTTGGAGGCTGTATTACTTAATCATGATTTTATGAGAAGGATGGATATGTGGAATGTGTGAATGCATTGTAAGGAATAGGGTCGTACACTTATGAACCTCGCAAATTGTCCTTAGATTATGAAAATTGGAAGACTTCTCCAACAAATCCCTCAATCGAGGAGCCTACCACATTGGAGTTAAAGCCATCGCCTCCACATCTCATGTATGAATTCCTTGGCATGTGTTCTACTTTACCAGTTATTATTTCCTCTTGTTTGACTAACGTGCAGGTAGACTCTACTTTGGCAGTGCTACAAAAGAGCAAGAAATCTATCAGATGGACATTGGCGGACATTTGGGGTATAAGCCCAGTCTTTTTCATGCACAAGATTATTTTGGAGGAGGTTTCCAAACCCTCTGTTGAACATCAAAGAATACTAAATAAAGCAATGCAAGAGGTGAAGGAGATCATAAAATGGTTGGATGCCGGGGTTGTTTACCCCATTTCCGATAGCTCGTGAAGCTCTCTAGTGCAATGTGTCCCAAAGATAGGGGGCATGACTGTGGTCACCAATGACGAGAACAAGTTGATCCCCACAAGAATTGTGACCAGGTGGAGAGTGTGTATGGACTATCACAAGCTCAACAAAGTCACAAGGAAAGATCATTTCCCACTTCCACTCCTTGATCAAATGCTTGATAGGTTGGGCGGCTTTGCATTCCATTATGTCCTTGATGGATATTCCGGCTACAATCAAAATCTTATTGCTTTGGAATACCAAGAGAAGACTACTTTCACTTGTCATTATGGTAATTTTGCATTCTCGAGGATACAATTTGGGTTATGCAATGCACCGACAACTTTTCAAATGTGTATGATGGCTATCTTCACCGACATGGCGGAGGATTTTCCTGAGGACTTCATGGATGACGTTTCCGTGGTCGGAAATTCTTTTGATGATTGCTTGAAAAATTTGGATATAGTCTTGGCAAGATATGTGGAGGCAAACTTGGTATTGAATTGGGAGAAAAGTCACTTCATGGTCGAGGAAGGCATTGTCCTTCGCAACAAAATTTCAAAGCATGGTATTGAGGTCGATAAGGCCAAAATAGAGGTGATTTCTAAACTCCCACTCCATACATCTATGAAGGGAGTGAGGAGCTTCTTGGGTCATGCGGGGCTCTATCGCTGTTTCATCAAGCATTTTTCCAAAGTGGTGAACCCCTTGTGTATGCTTTTGGAGAAGTATTCCAAGCTCCATTTCAACGAGGATTGCATGAAGGCATTCGAATTGCTCAAGTTCAAATTGGCTACTACTCCTATTATTAGCGCACCGGATTTGAGCTTGCCTTTTGAGCTCATGTGTGACGCAAGTGATATAGGGGTCGGAGTAGTTTTGGGGCAACATATGAACAAAATCTTCCATCTGGTCTACTATGCTAGTAAGACCATTAATGATGCCAAAGTAAATTACACAGTGACCGAAAAAGAGCTACTTGCTATTGTATTTGCTATGGAGAAGTTCCGCTCGTACTTGATGGGTACAAAGGTGATTGTCCACACCGATCATGTGGCGATCGGTACTTAATGAACAAGAAGGATTCAAAGGAAAGTTTAATGCGGTGGGTGCTTCTATTGCAAGAGTTTGATCTAGAAATTCAAGACCGCAAAGGTAGTGAAAACCAAGTGGTGGGCCACTTGTCTCGTTTGGAGGAGGAGGGGAGGCCACACAACGGCCTTGAGATAAATGATTCCTTCCCCGATGAGCAACTTCTAGCCATTTCAGTGATCGGGATGCCATGGTTCGCCGACTTAGCAATTTATCTTGTGAGTGGTATTGTACCGAATGAGTTCTCTTCAAAACAAAGGAAGAAGCTCAAATAGAATTTCCTTGACTATTATTTGGATGAACCGTATCTCTTATGGATTTATACCGATGGTGTGATTTGACGATGTGTACCTGAGGATGAACAAGTGGAAATTATTGAGGCTTACTACTCTTCACCATATGGTGGTTACCATGGTGGGGGGAGAATGGTGACAAAAGTGTTGAGTTGTGGATTCTATTGGCATACTCTACAAGGACGCTAGTGATCTCGTCAAGCGTTGTGATGAATGTCAAACGTCCGGTGGGATTTCTAAGAAAAATGAGATTCCCCTCACCACAATCTTGAAAATTGACATTTTTGATGTGTGGGGCATTGATTTCATGGGACCGTTCGTGAGCTCTTATGGGAACACTTACATTTTGGTAGTTGTGGACTATGTGTCAATGTGGGATGCAACCGTGGCTCTACCCAACAATGAAGCTCAGAGTGTGGTGTCCTTTTTTAAAAATTACATATTCACAAGATTCGGTACTCCAAGGGCCATTATAAGTGATGGGAGATAGCACTTTTGCACAAAATCTTTTGATACCTTACTCACCAAGTATAGTGTCACTCACAAAGTCTCGACCCCCAATTTTCCTCAAGAAAGCGAGCAAGTGGAAGTCTTCAATCGGGAGATCAAGAGTATTTTGTCAGAGACAATGAATGCCAATAAGACGGATTGGTAAAAGAAACTTGATTATTCTCTTTGGGCTTATAGGGTGGCTTACAAAACACCCATTGGTATGTATCCATACCGGTTAGTGTTCGGGAAAGCTTGTCACCTTCCGGTGGAACTTGAGAACAAAGCTACGTGGGCATTGAAGAAGCTTAATCTTGAATGGGATGTCGCCGCCAACTTAAGGGTGGCAAAATTGAATGATTTTGATCAATTATGGTACCGTGCATATACAAGTTCATCCTTATATAAGGAGAAGATGAAGTACCTCCATGACAAGTACATACGGAACAAGAAGTTTAAAGAAGTTGATCTTGTGTTATTGTTCAATTCTCGGTTACGGATGTTTCCGGGAAAGTTAAAGTCTAAGTGGAGTGGTCCATTTGAGGTTGTGAACGTGACACCCTTTGGTGCATTAGACTTGATGAATAAAATGATGAAGTGTTTAGAGTCAATGGTCACCAGGTGAATCATTATCTTGGAAAAGTTGATGATGGCCACGTTGTGGCATTAATTCATTTCAAGTGATTGATGGTAATCTGCGTCGTGTCGCGACGTTAAATCAGGCGCTTCTTGGGAGGCAACTCATGTTCCTTTTTATTTTTGTTTTTCTTCTCTTTTAGATAGGTATTCTTTTGGGCTAACTGGTTTTGAAGTGAATTACAGGAAGTACTGCGCCTTGTAGGAACTGTGCTAAAAAAATGGCCAAGTGTTAAAAAAAGTGCGGATCATACATTTATTGTGCGGACCACACAATATTGAATGCAACAACAGAGAGGAGCCTAAGGCCGCACAATTATTTTTGTGGCTGCACCACTGGAGACCCAAGAGTGAAACTCTATGAAGTTTGGAATTGCATAGAAAAGGCCATTATCTGGCCACACAAAAAATTGTGTGGTCGGCACAAATATCTGCGGCCACACTCAATGTTGTGCGAACCGCTGATTTTAGATGGGTTCAGGTAAAGAGTGCCCGCACTCAAAATTGTTCAGCCGCTCTCAGCATCATTTTTCACTTAATTAGGTCAACCTATAAATAGGCCCTCATAGCACTATTTACAACTTTACGCACTCTCAACTCTTGAAACCAAAGCAAGCACAATGCACAAATATTGTTTCAGACTCCACACTCATTTCATCCGCCTAGATTCTACCATGCATCCTTCATTATTGGTATGTTCAAATCGTGTTTAGCTTTTCTAGTTTTCTTAGTTTTTTTTAAGTAGTACAATTATTTTTAGGCATGAAATGTCAAATGTTCATCATGTGTGTTTAAAATTGTACGGGTAATGTCATATGCACTCATTGGGAGCTGGGTGAATCATGTATCATGTTTAATTTGCCAATACCATGTCTAAGTTGTGCAAATATTTGAAAAACCTAAGTCAGTGTCATATGATTTTGAATTATGCGGTCTGTAGATCCTGTGTTAGGGAAACAAAGTATGCTTTCAATGTGCGGACTGCACTCAAGATGCGGTCCATAGAAAAATGTGTCTGACCGCAGATTCAAACTTCATAGAACCAGTAGTCTGAGCCTGGTCCTGTGCGGACACACTCAAAATTGTGTGGTCTGTACTTCAATTGTGCGACCGCACTTTAAAATTATGCGGGCCGCACAAGGTAATTTGCGCCCACACTCAATATTGTGCGGACCACACTTTCACATCTGTGCACTATTTTTCTGCAACTTTTAACACTGCTTCTGGACTTTAACTGAATCATATGCTTTGTATTGCAGACAATAATTCGATCAAGAGGCATAAGTGATACGTCTAAAGGGAGGGGTGAACCCTCTCGAGGCCGATGAAAGGGTACTCAACCTCTGCCATTGCAAAAGAAAGTTATAGCCAAGAAGCAAACCAATGGGAGAGGTAGGGCCATAGAGCCCTTAGAATAAAGCTCTTACATCCCGTCTAGGGAAGCCTACGAGGGCCACTCAGTAGAGGAACAACCTGAGACCCAGTCCCAAGTATCACAATTCCTTGGGAGATACCAACTGCGCAACGAACCCTTCACCACATCAAGTTCTTCTAAAGGTTCAGATGTAGGCAGGCAGGGTTAAGCGCCGTCTTCTACACATACTCCCCATGAACTAGTTTTAGTGGATGATGATGATGTGCCTGATGATGGTAGAGGAGGTGACACTGGAGTGGGCGTCCTAGAGAGGTCGAAGAAGAAAGTGATGGCAAGACAGATTTGTGATCCTGACAGCCTTCACATTGTTCAGAGAATGGTGGTATGAGAATTCTATGCCAAATTGGCACACATCAAGAAGGGTACCAAAGTGACCAAGGTAAGGAACTTAAAAGTCATGTTTGATCAAAGCACTCTGAGCACTTACTTGGGGTTCAAAGAGGTAGAGCCAGTCCAGTACATGGAGAAGCTTTCTATGGGTGATGCAACTCACCGGTGGCTTGGCAGCTCCAGGACAACCACCACCGTGGATCACAGCAGGGGTTCCCATTGCACGGGCCACCCTCAATTTTGAAGAAAAAAGATGGAAAACATTTGTGTGCAGCCGTATATACCCTATCCATAATGAGAACAATCTCCTAATCCCCCGGGCAGTTTTGGTGGCATCTATCATGGACGGGTACCCAATCAATGTGGGTGCCATCATCTCGGACAACATGTCGGTGGCTGTCAAATAAAGTGAAAGCTCCTACCCATATCAAAACACCCTCACATAATATCTCACAGATGCAAAAGTGGAGCCGAGGAGTTTTGACTTACTGATGGAGACAGATCTCTTAGTACCAGCAGACCCAGCAACACCATCAGCAGAGGCACCAACTAGCCAGTCTGACAAGCCAGACCTTGCTTCCCATACTCCTGAGATGGTGCTTCAGATGTTCATGAACCCCATTACTTCCAGAGAAGAGGATGATGAGATCCAGTTGGAGGAGCTCGAGGCAGTGGCGGAGGTAGGATCTCCGTGAAGGAGGTTCAAAATTTTTTTTTTTTAGCTAGTGGGAATTAAACCTATTACCTTACCAAGGTTTTGAACCCCCTTGACCACTAAAATACACTTCTCAGTTGTATTAAGGGGGTTCAAAACTTAATATATAGAGGTAAAGGATAGATTTTTCCATATATATACAGTGTAATTTTTCGGCGAAGGGGGTTCGGATGAACCCCCTTCTGCCCCTGGCTCGAGGGTGGTGATGTTGCCATGTACACTGTGTTCTCTTTACTCTCTACCATTCCTTATTTTAATTTTTGTTAAGCATTGAGGACAATGCTTATTCTTATTCAGGGGGGTGGTCTATTTTGGTTTATTTGATATGACATTGGCTTGTAATAACTATAATACTCTCTTTTTATCTTTATTTTCATTTTCATTATGTATATACTCCTCCGTATCTTTGATGTATATATTTTACTCCCCATTTTTGGTTTGTATATTCATTTTTCTTTCTTTTAGTAGTTTATTTCATAGATTCTTTATTTTGTTTTCTTAGTAGTCTAGCTTCTTATTTACTTTAATAGAATCTTTTTGATTTGATAGCTTCTTTTTACATTTAAATTATCAATAAGCCTTTGGTTTTCTTAATGCACGGTTCTTTCCATGGGTGGGTTTTGTGTGAACCAGGTGGCTCTTCCCAACAATGGATGGCGTGACAACCTTCTTAAGGGATTGAGTCCGTTTTTACGTTTAGGTAAAAAAAGTAGTAATAATGAATAAAAGGGTCAACCATGCTTCACTTGGTACCAACACACTTAACTACACGCTTATGGTTAAACACAAGTTCTTGCAAATAAATGGCTCTACTTAGTGACCTTGTGACTCTTGTGTTGACTTAGGCAATCATCGAGAGATTTAGTTGAACCATTAGCGATTTTCAATCTTGAAAACGGTTGTTGTGGACCCTCGACTCTATCCTCTTTAACAATCCGGTTGTGTGAGATGTGAGATGTTTTGTTACAAGTCCAAGTACCCGTGCGAATGGTCTAGAACTTGGCCCGAATATGTTTCCAGGCGAAATTCTAAGTTTTGCTTGTCTTGATAAGTGATTGTAAGCTCTCCTTTACCCGTTTTGAAACTTTACATGTCCCACTAATGATGTTATCCCTAATCAACCCATTTGAGCCTTCAACCTTTTTCATTTGATAGCCATTTTACAATCTTTTACCCGTTTTATAGTGACCCTCTCTTAGTACCAGAGCTTTCCTTAGCACTCAATAGAAACAAATGGCGAAAACATAAGTTTGGTGGAGAGATGAGGAGTTTGAAAGTGGTATCAAGGTACAAAAACAGAAAAGAAAAGAAAAAAAGGAAAGGAAAAGAAAAAGAAAGAAAGAACAAAAGAAAAACACAAAAAGAAACTGAATAAAGTGAAGTGTTTATGGGATTCAAAGAATAGAAAAAGTGCAAAGCATGGAGAAAACAAATAAGGAGAAAATGAATATCATGACCAAGAAAGAGTGATGTCAAGTCTCTCTAGTTCCTCTAAGGAAAAATAAAATGACTCAAAGAGTCGACAAAGCATGAGAAAAAAAGAGAAAATGGAGTGCTTAAGGGAAGATGAACCTGTTCTATTCCAACATATTCCACCCTAGTCCAAAAGCCTTCATTACATGCCAAAAGAGCCCTACGTGATTTCGAGCCGAGCAAGTTTACATTAGTGGTGATATGCATGAGGGGAAAGCATATGATACTTAGAGCCGTACTTGTGACATTCTTTTGAGATTTATGAGCGAACTTTTCACAAGTCATTGAATTGAGTGCTACATTCTTAAGTGAGATGAGCTAACGGAGAGTATAAGAGGAGGAGTTTGGGATACACAGTGAGCTACATGAAAGTGTGAACTTCCTTGATGAGTAAAGTCAACTCTTGATGCTCAAGTTTCACATTAGAGCTAGTTGGGATTTAACATTCAAAACATTGCCTTGCTGATAATTCATGAGTGTGTGGGTAATTATTGGTCCCAATTGATGTGTGTTTGATTCACCTTAGCCTAGCTGAAATAGCTCTTTTCTTGAGGACAAGAAAAAGCTTAAGTTTTAGGGAGTTGATAAGTGGGAACTTTGACTACTTATTTGTTCCCTTATTACTTTCATTTTAGACAAGGACACAAACTGATGAAATATGCTTGATTGCAGAAGTATTGGAAAGTGGGCCAAAGTGATGAAATTCAACTCAAGAAGGAGTATTTTTGGACAAGGACAAGAGTCAAGAAAAATGGCCAAAGTATGGACCGCAAAATTCTGTCTGCGGCCGCAGATCCTGAAGAACCTTTGTCATAAAAGCTTTGCAAAGTGCAGACCGCACAATAATTATACGGCTGCAGAAGATGAAGATCATAGAGTTTGCAGTCTGGGTCCTTCAAGAAGTGCGAACCGCATTATTATTGTGCGGCCGCAGAACTCAAGAGGTCCGCTGCACTTACACATGTGCAGTCCGCAGAACCTAAAGAAGTGCAGCCACAAAAGTCCATCCATTATAGCTCTGCATCAGAATGTTGATACTGTTTGGACCCACTGTGGTTGTTTCTTATTGACATCTCACTGATTTCACTGATATTTCCTACGCAGTCATATCCATACATTCATACCATAACTCAGTCTCAAATGTTATTTATTGATACATCATATCATTGTCGTTGGGCTAGTTTCATGACACTGTGAGACCGTGAGTGAGACTGGAGAGATTGATGGCTGAGTGAGGCCGAGGTCCTCAGTGAGAGTGATATTTAGGATCAAGCTACACGTCGCAACATATTATATTGATTATATTTTATTGGATCAGTTTGCGTGCCGCAACGATAAATTGATTACATTTATGGGATCTTAATGCACGCCGCAATGTTATAGCGCTTAGGATGAAGGAGCCCCTCCGGAGTCTGCACACCCCCGGTGAGCACAGTCGACTATATATATGTGGATCAGGCTACACGTCGCAACGAGTATTGTATATCGCTGAGTGATTGAGTGTGCTGAGCATTGAGCATAGTGAGAGAGGATGTGAGACAATGAGATTGAGTACTATGAGAGTGTGATTACATGAGCTCATCATCGAGATTCATTGCATTTGATATGTGTACTTGAGATACACGTATAAAGATGCATTCCCTTCTTCACCCAGTTTTGGGACATTTATGATTTTACATGTATCTTTACATGTACATACTTTTCTCACGCTATCTGAAAATGAAGCATCATACTTATTGTTGAAAGGGTTTTTGGGAAAGATCAAAGTTTTCAAAATTACTAGGTAAAAGATTTTAGATTTCACTAAGATACTCAAAAAGCCCTTTTTTAGAACTGTGAACGAGTTGAGCATCTTACTTATGAGATATCTCTTTTATTACCCATATTATGTTGTTATGAACTATTGTGAAATATTGGTATTGTACCTGGCGTTGTGTTAGCTCATCACTACTTTCAACCCAAGTTTAGGTTTGTTACTTACTAAGTACATGTGGTCGGATGTACATACTACACTTCTACACCTTGTGGGCATATGTTGGCTGTTGATATTGCTATGTTCGATGGGATCTGGATTGAAGATGTACCTGCATACCAGTTGTAGCTACCTCTTGTTCGTGGCGGCCTTATATTTATAAACTCAGTTTATGTACTTTTCAAACAGACTATGTATTTATTTCATCTCAGCTTTGTATACTCTATTCTTAGAAGCTCATGGTTTGTACTACCAATCTTTGGGAAATGTATAAAATTCAGTAAATTACTATCGTTTATTTGTCTTGCTAATATCATTGTAATTTGATAGTTACTAGTTGGCTTACCTAGCGAGTTGGGTTAGGTGCCATCAGGACTAGTAGATTTGGGGCCGTGAAATTTTTTTTTTTGAAGGTTTAGTAAATAGTTTTTAAAAACTGCCCAAAAAAATTTTGAATCCAACATGGGAGTCCATGTTGTAGAAGTACATGTTGTAGTTAAGTGGGAAGGTTTAAAATTTTACAATTAATTTATATTTTAAATTTATTTTTAAATTTCCAAATGTATTGGAGGTTTGTCCTAAAACTTAACACATGTTGAATTGTAATTGTGCCACTTGGCATTCTAATATTGTATTGCCTTTCCTATTCTGTATAGATAGATTTGGTGTGCCCAGAAAGTTCGTTTCTAACTTCAACTCTAACACGAGAACATAATCTCTCACTCGATTCCCAGAAACCCAATTCACCCAATATAACATAGATTAAGTTTGCTAAAGGATAATAGTTGAAGGATAGTTTGTTATACAATTGGAAAGCATGTAGGACTTGTCCCACATCAGTGTGAAGGGTCATTTTTTATGCATTTTAAGTCCTTGTCCTTTTATATGTTTGATTTAAACACATACTCTTATATGTGTGCAAATATATATACACACACACACATATATATATAAAAGACTAGGCATGCTTTTCTAAACTAACATAGGTTATAATTGCGAGTAGGATAAAGCAGGTAAGAAAAGAAACTCCGTCTAAATATTTAAAGTAAAACCGGATTTTCAACAATTAGCACAAGTACGCACTCGTCACCTCGCTTACAAGGCATCCAATTACCAATTATCACATCCTAAGGGGAAAGGTCCCCCACACAAGGTTAGACAAGCCACTTACCTCGAACAAGCTCAAAATCAACTCGAAACCACACTTTTTCCACGAGTATCCGACTCCAACTGGCCCAAATCTATTCAGAACAATTACATATCGTAAATAACATCTCAAGCAACTGATTTTACTATTTAATTCAAAGCTAAGGTGCGAAATTAAGTAAGATGAACAAATCGCCCCTCTGGCCCACATCTTAGAATTGGGTAAAAGTTATATTTTCTGGACACCCATTCACTCACGAACTCACTCGACCAGAAACATCGAAATCCGATGCCAAAAAACCCTTAAATTCTATGAATTTCGGTTTGGGAAAGTTTCATCAAGTTCCCATGGTTTTTCCCCCATTCGTGATAATTAAACCAAAGAAAACAACGGGGATTAATGGTCTAACAATGAATTAGGATTAGAAAATGTTACCTATGATCCTTCTCTTCAAAACCCACTGAAAATCGCCAATTTTCGAGCTCTCAAACGATTTTTAGACTTATGAAATAAACCCTCAGATTTTTGGAATAAACACACAGGGATCTCGCACCTGCGGTCCCGATAACCGCACCTGCGGTACCGCACCTACAGAAAAAGCATCGCAGGTACGGAATTCACTTAAGTTCACTGGGGCCCCACCTGCGGTCGTTTGGTCGCACCTGCGGTTCCGCACCTGCGGAACTCAGGTCGCACCTGCGACCACTGGCCAAATCCCTCGCCATCGCACCTGCGGGAAAACATTCGCAGGTGCGAACACACCAGAAAGGGTCTGGTTCGGCAATTTGATAAGTCCCAAATTCTCTCATTAAGCATCTGAAACAACCCCAAGGCCCTCGGGACCTCAAACAAAACCACTAACCGACCCTAATACCTTATTCAAACTAGGCCTAGCCTTAAAAACACGTCTCATAACATCAAAATCATCGATTATGCATAGGTTTAAGCCTAGGAACTTAGGAAAATTCTAGAATTCACATCCGACGCTGAAACACGTCTAAACTCTTCCGAATGACCTCAAATTTTGCACACACATCCCAAATGACATGACGCAACTACTGTAACTTCCCGAATTCCATTCTGACCCTCAGATCAAAAACTCACTATCAAACTGGAAACTTCAAAAATTCAAACTTCGGCATTTCAAGCTTAAATGAGCTATGGACTTCCAAGACTTTTGGTCCAATCCAATCTTAAATTAGACCCGCCCCGCCCTACTACCCACATCTCTCGTCCACAAATTGGCACAACTGACGAGCAATGATGACACAGAGGAACATGGTGGCGACGATGTAGAACACCATATTTGCATAGAACACCTTCAAAAATACGAATAATTAAAGAGAGCTATAGGGTTGGGTTGGAGGTACTAGATGTTCAATGATAATGAAGCGCATCAAATGAATTAATCAACAAAAGACGAGCACTACAACTTAAGTATTTCTCAGATTTGTGGCAAACGACATGGTCAAATGAGTTAAGTTTTAAGGGATTAGGGTATTTTGCATAGACGAAGGATTTGGATGGTTTAGATTTGGCATTGGATTTGCAACGTTTGATGGCGATTTTCAGTGTGACTGGACATCTGTATGTTAGAGATTCGTGAAAATAAAAAGAAAAGAATTGGTGCGCTCTGATTAATCTTCATCGACAATCACCGTCGTCCCACCACCTTTAATTTTCCCACTACAAGCATCATCCCATCAAATAACAAACCTCATTATTTCCATTTCAAACTCTTCAATCACATTCTTCTCCTTGAATATTCAACTCATTTGGACCACGGGAAGAAAATGATTGAATTGTCAGAAACAAGGTGTATCACCTTATAACACCCTCACCTATAAAAGCCCAATTCATTTCACAGTGCTATTTGTCACGAATCTCTAACATACAGCTGCCTAGTCACGCTTAAAATCACCATCAATGTCACGACCCTAGTTCGCCCTTCGTGAACATGTCGTGATGGCACCTAGTACCTATAACTAGGTAAGCCTAACAAAGCAGAAAAACAACATAACTAGCAGAATAATTAATTAAAACTGAACAACTAAAGAAAGACTGTATATAAATGCCGCTCGGCATACACAACCCAATAATGCGGAAGTTTACAATATCACCCCAAAACCCGGAAACTCACGGGAAACACAGGCTAACAGAAACGTAATATACTGCTCTAACTCTAGAATGTCTAAACAACTGTAAGGAAGGAAAAAGCTTTCCACTAAAGCTGGAATAAGATAGAGACTCCTGGTCTGCGGACGGGGCAGATGTACCTCAAAGTCTCTGCTAGATCTCACCACCTCGGGGATAGTGCGTCTGGGTAAAGGTACCTGGATCTGCACATGAAAAATATGCGTAGAAGGGGCATGAGTACACCACACTGGTACTCAGTAAGTGCCAAGCCTAACCTCGATCGGGTAGTGATGAGGAAGGTCAGGGCCCTATTGAGGTTAAACAATATAACAGGAATTTATAGTATGAAAATAGGCAGTAATAATGAGTACAGTAGTGAAATAAGACAGGTTAAAGCAATAACCCAAAAACACAAAGAACGGAGTAAACACGGAATATATACAGCTCAGTAACAATAAGGATCTCCCAGGATACCGTCCTGTAGTGCTTTTCTCAACTGTCCAGTGGATCTCCCGGGATACCGTCCCATAGTCCATCATAGGTGTATATTTGAAGGATCTCTCGGGGTACAGTCCCGTAGTCCATCATATGTGTATATCCGAAGGATCTCCCGGATATCGTCCCGTAGTCCATCATATGTGCAGGAGGATCCATCAGGAATCGAACCTGCAGTCCCAAAGTAAATATGCAGGGGGATCTATCGGGAATCGAACCCGCTGTCCCAAAGTAAATATGCAGGGGGATCTATCGGGAATCTAACCCGTAGTCCCAAAGTAAAAAAACAAGGGGGGGGGGGAGCTACCGGAATCCCACATCCGTAGTCCCAATGTAAATACACAACCAAAATAAGAAGATATTCGGAAATTGAGTGCAAAAATACAAGGAAACAAGTAGTTCTAGCCTAACATGCTTCACGTCGTACAATCAAAGCAACTTAAGAAAATAGGTAATTTAGGTCAACTAGGCATGCTTTTCTAAACTAACATAGGTTATAATTGCGAGTAGGATAAAGCAGGTAAGAAAAGAAACTCCGTCTAAATATTTAAAGTAAAACCGGATTTTCAACAATTAGCACAAGTACGCGCTCGTCACCTCGCTTACAAGGCATCCAATTACCAATTATCACATCCTAAGGGGAAAGGTCCCCCACAAAAGGTTAGACAAGCCACTTACCTCGAACAAGCTCAAAATCAACTCGAAACCACACTTTTTCCACGAGTATCGGACTCCAACTGGCCCAAATCTATTCAGAACAATTACATATCGTAAATAACATCTCAAGCAACTGCTTTTACTATTTAATTCAAAGCTAAGGTGCGAAATTAGGTAAGATGAACAAATCGCCCCTCTGGGCCACATCTTAGAATTGGGTAAAAGTTATATTTTCTGGACACCCATTCACTCACGAACTCACTCGACCAGAAACATCGAAATCCGATGCCAAAAAACCCTTAAATTCTATGAATTTCGGTTTGGGGAAGTTTCATCAAGTTCCCATGGTTTTTCCCCCATTCGTGATAATTAAACCAAAGAAAACAACGGGGATTAATGGTCTAACAATGAATTAGGATTAGAAAATGTTACCTATGATCTTTCTCTTCAAAACCCACTGAAAATCGCCAATTTTTGAGCTCTCAAACGATTTTTTGACTTATGAAATAAACCCTCGGATTTTTGGAATAAACACACAGGGATCTCGCACCTGCGGTTCCGATCACCGCACCTGCGGTACCGCACCTACAGAAAAAGCATCGCAGGTACGGAATTCACTTAAGTCCACTGGGGCCCCACCTGCGGTCGTTTGGTCGCGCCTGCGGTTCCGCACCTGCGGAACTCAGGTCGCACCTGCGACCACTGGCCAAATCCCTCGCCATCGCACCTGCGGGAAAACATTCGCAGGTGCGAACACACCAGAAGGGGTCTGGTTCAGCAATTTGATAAGTCCCAAATTCTCTCGTTAAGCATCTGAAACAACCCCAAGGCCCTCGGGACCTCAAACAAAACCACTAACCGACCCTAATACCTTATTCAAACTAGGCCTAGCCTTAAAAACACGTCTCATAACATCAAAATCATCGATTATGCATAGGTTTAAGCCTAGGAACTTAGGAAAATTCTAGAATTCACATCCGACGCTGAAACACGTCTAAACTCCTCCGAATGACCTCAAATTTTGCACACACATCCCAAATGACATGACGCAACTACTGTAACTTCCCGAATTCCATTCTGACCCTCGGATCAAAAACTCACTATCAAACTGGAAACTTCAAAAATTCAAACTTCGGCACTTCAAGCTTAAATAAGCTATGGACTTCCAAAATGCATTCTGAAAATGCTCCCAACCCTGAAATCACCTATCACGGAACCGTTGGATTTCCATTCTGAGGCATTCTTCACATTGTTCCGACTATGGACAACTTTCCAACACCTAAGCTCTCATTTAGGGACTAAGTATCCCAAAACTCTCTGAAACTCAAAACTGAACGTCCCGACAATTCAATTCAGCAGAAATAGACTTGGGGAAAACAGTTAATAGGGGATCGGGGCGTTAATTCTTAAGACGACCGGTCGGGTCGTCACAATCAAACATTGCAGATAATCGAAACCATCCAAAGCCTTCATCCATGCAAAATAGCCTCATCCTTTAAAATCCAATTCATTTGACCATGTTGTTTTCAAATATGAGAAATGCTTAAGGTGTAGTGCTCGTCTATTGTTGATTAATTCTTTTGATGCGCTCCATTATCATTAAATATCCAGTACATTCAACCTAACCCTCTACTCTCTTTAATTCTTTTGTATTTATGAAGGTGTTCTATACACATATGGTGTTCTGCATCGTCTCCACCATGTTTATCTGTGCCATCATTGCTCGTCGGCTGTGCTAATTTGTGGATGAGCGATGTGGTGTAATGACCCGACCAATTTTTTTGAGCCCTAGTGCGTCGTTTGGCAGTTTGAAGGCTTTAGCAGATTCACTTCAGGTATTATGAGTTGTACGCGTGGTCGAAATTGAATTCCGGGAAGTTCGGAGTTGATTTGGAAATAAAATTCTCATTTTGGAAGCTTTAAGTTGGAAGGATTGACTAAGGTTTATTTTTTAGTAAACAACATTGGAATCGGGAATAGAAGGTTCCAACAGGTTCGTATGATGATTTTGGACTTGGACGTATGTTTGGATCGGTTTTTGGATGACCCGGGAGCATTTCGGCGCCTACTGTGGAAAGCTGATACTTTGGAAGAATTTCATGAATTTGAGTCGAAGTGTATTTCATTTTAATCGATGTCCGTTTGGGATACCGATCCAGGGAATATCTCCGTATGGTGATTCCGGTCTTAGGAGCGCACCCGGATGTGGATTTGGAGGTCCATAGGTCATTTCGGGGTCATTTGGCGAAAGTTGGAAATTTGAAGGTTTTTGGGAAGTTTGACCAGGAGTGGACTATTTGATATCTGGTTCGGATTCCTATTCTAAAAGTTTGAGTAGGTCTGTAATGTCAAATATGACTTGCGTGCAAAATTTGAGGTCAATCAGACTTGATTTGATAGGGTTCTGGATCGAATGTAGAAGTTGGAATTTCATAGTTTCATTAGGCTTGAATTGGGGTGTGAATCGTGTTTTTAGCAAAATTTGATGTGATTTGAGGCATCGACTAATTTTGTATGATGTTTTAGGACTCGTTGGTATATTTGGTTGGGGTCCCTGGGGGCCTCGGGTGAGTTTCGGGTATGTTTCGGCTCATTTGGATTACTTTGGATGCTGATTTATCAAGGTAAACTATTTAGTATTTCTATTTGTTTACAAAAAGTTATGGTAGATACAGTACAGGCTGTCTGGGAAGATGAAGAAACAATTTGTGTTGCACATGGCTGACTTGCAGACTTATATCTCAAAATCTATAAGGAATTGGGAGATGACCAAAACATGAAAGTTGTAGATCTTGGTGTTTAATTTTCTGAAAATTAAACCAGTTATCATTTGGAGTTTTGTATAAAATGTTATGGCCATTATACTATAGGATGTTAGAGAAGAGTTTGGAAATGGCTTTTGAGAATTTTGTTCATCGCGAACGCGATAGGGGCCTCGCGAACGCAAAGAAGGGTCACCTGGATAGTGTATAAGATTGCAAAAATGAGTTTGGCTCATTTCATCTCATTTCCTCCACGGGAGCCCACTTAGGAGCAATTTTGGAGCTCCATATTCCTCATCCGTGTCAAGGTAATTGGTTCCCAAATATTGCAAGTTAAATACTTGGATTATATATATATTTGAACATGGAAATTCATGGAAAATTAGTGAAAATTTGGTGTTTCGGTAGAAAACCTAGAAATTGGTATTTTTGGATTTTGACCACAAATTTAGGCATGGAATTGAGTGTAAATTATATATTTGAGTTCGTGATATTATGGGTAATGTTTATCTTCAAAAATTTTTTGAAGCAGGACACGTGAGCCTAAGGGTTGATTTTATCGACTTTTCGAGCAGAGTTGGAAATTATTGTAAATTGGATTGTAATAAGTATTGGAGTATATATTTATGGATTTTCACATTTATTGACTAGTTTTGGAGCGTTCAGCATCAGTTTGAGTTGTTGGAAAGGCTTGGGAGCCGGCAATGGAACTTCGAAGCGAGGTAAGCCTCTTTTCTAACCTTGTACGAGGGAATTAACCCCATTGGTGAATTGAGTTATGTAACAATCCTGTCGGTTATTTCGTGATTAGCTCTGTTTCCCTCATTTCTGCTTTATCATATGTTGCTTAGCCTATTTATGTTGTGTTGAGTCGGATGGTTTGGGTTCGGAGTGGTCGTTGTGAGAATTGAGACACTTAGTCTCTTAAAGTAGCCTAATAGTTGAAAAGTCAAATTGAGAGTTGACTTATTGGTAAATGACCTTGGAATGCAGATTTTATGGCTCAGATAGCTTCTTTAGGTGATTTGGGACTTAAGAGTGTGTTCGGAATGAAGTTTCAACGTCCAGTGTAGAATTAGGCTTGAATTGGCAAAAGTTAGTTTTTAGCGATTTCCGGTTGGCAGTGAAAAATAGGCTATCAGGGACGGAATGGGATTTTAGAAGTTGGAGCAGGTTCGTAATGTCATTTTGGATATGTGTGCAAAATTTCAGGTCAATCGGAGGTGTTTTGGTTGCTTTCGGCATTGTTGGCGAAATTTAGAAGTTTCAAAGTTCATAGGTTTGAAATTGATTTAATTTTTGTATTTTCGTATTGTTTTTGGTGTTTTCAAGGCTCGACTAAGTTTGAATGATGTTATGAGGTGTGTTTTTTGGTAGGATTGGATGAGGTCCTGGAGGCCTTGGGTGTAGTTCGGATGCTAACGGGCACTTTTTGGTCTTAAGAAGTCTGCTATTTTTCTGGTGTTTTAGCAGTAGTGAATCCTTCAATGCGATCGCGTGGACCCATCCGCGATCGCGTAGAGTAAAAGAGTAGGAAGGCATTTTTTCTATGCGATCGCGTGGTAAGGATTGCGATCACATATGTTGGTCAGGTAAAGCAGTGTGATCGCGTGTGTGCTGGTGCGGTCGCATATAGGTTTTGACGCGCGTGTGTGGTATGGACTTATGTTCTATGCGATCGCATGTATTGGTGTGCGATCGTGTAGAGTCGTCTGGGTGTGCATCGTGATCACTTGGCTAGAGTCGCGATCACTCTGAGGAAAATAAATAGCTGGGCAGAATGTTTTAAAGGCCAAGCGGGATGAGAGCTAAGGTTTCCAAATGGGCTCTCTTGGAGGTAAGGTTTCCAACTTCATAACTCTTTTATATGTCGTTTTCTAAGTCATTAAACCGGAAAAATTGTTGGAATTAAACCTAAATTTGGGGAAGAAGGTGCATGGAATTTGGAATTTTCTTTTGAGGATGTGAGTGGGAAATTGTGGTCCGATTTTAGTGTTCTTGGTATGTATAGAATCGTGGGAGGAAAAGGATTCCAGTGATGTAAATTTTATCAAATTCCAAGACGTGGTCTCGGGGCTCCGGTTTGGCCGAATTTCGAGATTTTTGTATAAATTGATAATTTTCGATTGGGTTGTGTTCCTTTAGCGTATATTGATGATGTTGATCCGGTTTTGGTTAGATTCGGACCAATCGAGAGACAATTTGAGGGGCAAGGGCATCACGAATTAGTGTTGTGGCCCGGTAGAAGTAAGTAATGGTTATAAATCTTCTCCTGAGGGTATGAAACCCCTGACTTCATATTTCTCACTGTTTTTAGAATGGCGCACATCTCGGATGACGAGTATGTGGCACGCACTGATTTTTGGATTGGACTTGGTCCTCTTTGCGGCACTATTGAGTTGCGTATTTTACTCTAAACCATATGTTAAATTGTGTTCTAAAGACTATATCTATATTTGGGCTATAAGCCATGTTTGGGGCCTCGTGCCAACTTGTTTAGACCCCTTGGGGGCTTATTACTGCTATTTCCTCACTGTTTATTGATGATTTACAATCAGTCACATTGTGCTTACTGTTTTTGAAACTCAGCCTGGTTTACACTAATTTGAGATTTAAAAATGATGTTTTGGTTCGAGTACCCCATTTTACTGATACGCCCGAGTGGCTTTTGAGAGGTTTTGACTGAGTCAGTCCGAGGGCCTGATTTGTGAGGATACGATACGCCACGAGGCGGCTTGATTTTAGCGCTTGGGCTGAAGGAGCCTCTCTGGAGTGTGTACACACCCCTAGTGAGCGCAGGTACCTACCGAGTGCTGAGTGTCGAGTGATGAGTGATTGGGAAGCATGAGTGACAGTGAGGTTGCCCGAGGGGCTTATACTGAGTGGCTGTGAGGTGCTGAGTGATGTTCTGCCCAAGGGGCGATTTATGTTTCATGTTTTTGCCAAGGGGCTACTTATGATTTATTTCATTTTTACACTAAATCTTTAGGTTATTTGTTTTTCTGAAATTGTCGAAGAACACATTTTTGAAAGGATTTTTCTGAATTTTGTTTTAAGGCATGATGATTTCATATATCTATGTATATACTGTTGGAAACAAAGGTTGTGCATATTTTGAATTGATGGTATTGATTTTTATGTGTCTCTTGCCGCTTAGACTTGATTTATTTTCATTACTACTGAGTTGGCGTACTCATATTACTCCCTGCACCTTTGTGTGCAGATATGGAGCATTAGCCATCTTTTCCATGCGGAGCCGGATTTCGAGATATAGAGGTAGTTGTTCAGTGTCCGCAGCATCTCTATTTTCCCTTCTTTTGTTGTATCTAGCTATTCGTTCGGAGGTTTTGTATTACAATAGTATACCTTTTGGCATATTTTTCTTAGATGCCCATGACATGTTCACTCCGGGTTTTGGGGTTGGTTGGACTGTTTAATTGTTTATTGTCCTAATAGATTTAGTAAATTCTATATACTTTATGAAATGCTTGAAATTGGTTGGGATTTTGGAAAGAAACTGTAATTATGTGATTATTGGCTAGCCTAGTTCCACGATAGGCGCCATCACGACCAGTTTAGGATTTGGGGTTGTGACGGGTTGGTATCAGAGCCTAGGTTACATAGGTCTCACCGCTCATGAGCAGATTTAGTAGAGTCTTGCGGATCGATACGAAGAAGTCTATACTTATCTTCGAGAGATTGCGGAACCGTTAGGAACAATCTCATTTTCTTGAATTTTGTCGTACCATTTGGTTGATTCTAGAAATCTAAACTTCTGTTGTTTCCCTCTCTCACAGATGGTGAGGACTCGCGATACCGATCAGGATGATCAGCCGCTAGCTAGACCAGCGAGAGGTTGAGGCCGCGGTCAAGGCTGGTGTAGAGGTAGGGGTCTAGCCCGTGCAGCAGCCAGGGCAGTGCCAGTTGATCCTCCTACTATTGAGGGTCAGATTCCCACCACAGATACTCCAATGGGATAGGGTACGGCACCGGTAGTGCCTATTGTTATTCTAGGTCTTCAGGAGACCTTGGCCCAGATCTTGAGGGTGTGTTCCACCCTTGCTCAAGAAGTTGACGCTACTTCTCAGGCCGGGGGAGGCAGTGAGAAGGGTACTCAGGGCCAGCAGACATCGGGGGCGGTTCCAGCCCAGTCAGTTGCTCTAGTTCGGGACTTCGTGGTTCCGGCTATGCCAGAGGATGATTAACATAGACTGGAGAGGTTTAGCAGACTACAGCCTCTGACATTCAGTGGTGCTGAGGGCGAGCATGCCCATGGTTTTCTAGATAAGTGCGAGAGGATGCTGCGTACTGCTGGGATTTTGGAGACCAGTGGGGTCTCATTTGCTACATTTCAGTTTTCTGGTGCTACTTTCACTTGGTGGGAGTCTTTTGAGATGCGTAGTCCTGTTGGTTCAGCATCCCTCACCTAGCAATAGTTCTCCACTATTTTCTTGGAGAAGTATGTACCTCGGTCTCACAGGGAGGAGCAACACAGGCTTTTTGAGCAGTTGCGTTAGGGAGAGCTATCAGTGACGCAGTACGAGATGTGGATTTTGGAGTTGGCTCGTTATACTACCGAGTTGGTCCCTACTGATAGGTAGAGGGATAAGAGGTTCGCGGATGGCCTCAATTACAGCTCCACATATTTATTATTCGGGAGAGAGTATCAGATGCTACATTCGAGCAGATTGTTGACATTGCCCGAGATATTGAGTCGGTTCGCCGCCAAGAGCGGGAGGAGAGGGAGGCCAAGAGGCCTCATGGATCGGGCAGTTCTATTGGTGCTTCTTTCAGGGGGGCAGTTTCAGTATGGTAGAGGCCGTTCATTCAGGCCTCCTCAGTCAGTTCTGCCGGCTTATAGTGGTGCATCTTCGGGGCATGGTCCCTATGGTTCTCAGCCAGGCCGTACTTCATTCGGTGCCCTCCCAGCTCAGAGTGCAGCTCGAGCACTACCAGTTCAAAGTTCTTTTATGCATGAGTCTTCCAGTGGCCTTTCTGGTGCCAAGGGTTTCTATCAGTCCCTGCCTCTAGCTCGAGGGAGTTGTTTTGAGTGTGGAGAGTTTGGGCACATGTAGATGCAGTGTCCCTGTCGTCCTGGTGGTTCTTCTCAGCAGAGGGGCCAGCCCTCGACTTCAGCTCCAGTTACTTCACCACCCGCCCAGGCAGCCAGGGGTGGTAGTCAGTCAGCTAGAGGCCGCCCTAGAGGGGGAGGTCGAGCAGGTGGAGGTCAGTCCTGTATGTACGCATTCCAGCCAGGCCGGATGCTATGGCCTCCGATGCAGTGATCGCATGTATTGTCCCAGTCTTTTGCCGAGATGCTTTGGATTTATTTGACCCTGGTTCTACATATTCCTATGTTTCTTCATATTTTTCCCATTTTCTGTATATGCCCCATGAGTCTTTAGTTACCTCTGTTCATGTGTTGACTCTGGCGGGCGATACTGTTGTGGTAGACCGTGTGTATCGGTCGTGTGTGATATCTGGGGGTTTGGAGACCCGAGTGGACCTACTGTTACTCAGCATGGTCGATTTTGATGTGATATTGGGCATGGAATTGTTATCTCCGTGTCATGCTGTTCTAGATTGTCACGCTAAGACCGTGACCCTAGCTATGCCAGGATGCCAAAGGGTTGAGTAAAGAGGTTCTTCTGAGTATATGCCTAGCAGGGTGATTTCCTACCTGAAGGCTCAGCGCATGGTTGAGAAGGGGTGTTTTTCTTATCTGGCTTCTGTAAGGGATGTCAGAGGTGATACTCCCGCTATTGATTCGGTTCCTGTGGTCCATGACTTTTTGAACGTGTTTCCTACAAACCTGACAGGGACATTGATTTTAGTATTGACCTGATGGCAGGCACCCAGCCTATTTCTATTCCACCTTATCATATGGCACCAGCGGAGCAAAAGGAATTAAAGAAGCAGCTTCAGGAACTCCAAGATAATTGGTTAATTCAGCCTAGTGTGTCACCTTGCGGTGCACCATTTTTGTTCTTAAAGAAGAAGGATGGTTCTATGCGTATTTGTATTGATTATCGCCAGCTGAATAGGGTTACGGTGAAGAATCAGTATACCTTGTCTCGTATAGATGAATTGTTTGATCAGTTGCAGGGTGCCAGGGTATTATCCAAGATTGATTTGTGTTCCAGTTATCATGAGTTGAAGATTGTCCCCGGGTGTCAGGGTATTATCCAAGATTGACTTGAGTTCTGGTTATCATCACTTGAAGATTTGGGGGTCAGACATCCCGAAGACTTCTTTCAGGACTAGATATAGTCATTATGAGTTCCTTGTTATGTCATTTTGGTTGAACAATGCCCCAGCAGCCTTTATGCACTTGATGCACAGTGTATTTCGGCCTTATCAGGATTATTTTGTCATCGTGTTCATTGAAGATATCTTGGTGTATTCCCGATCTCGGGAGGATCATGAGCAACATTTGAGAGTTTTGCTTCAGACCTTGAGACAGAAGAGATTGTATGCAAAATTTTCGAAGTGTGAGTTCTGGCTTGATTCAGTAGCATTCTTGGGGCACGTGGTGTCCAGTGAGGATATTCAGGTTGATCCGAAGAAGGTAGAGGCGGTGCAGAGTTGGCCTAGACCGTCATCAGCTACTGAGATTCGCAGTTTCCTTGGTTAGGCAGGGCAGTAGCATCGTTTCATAGAGGGATTTTCATCTATTGCAGCACCTATGACCAGACTAACCAAGAAGGGTGCTCAGTTCAGATGGACTGAGGAGTGTGAGGAGAGCTTTCAGAAGCACAAGTCAGCTTTGACTATAGCTCCGATATTTATTTTGCCTGCTGGTTTAGGTTCTTATACAATTTACTGTGATGCCTCAAGGGTTGGCCTTGGAGCGGTTTTAATGCAGGATGGTAGGGTGATTTCCTACGCGTCCAGACAGTTGAAGGTGCACGAGAAGAATTATCCAGTGCACGATCTTGAGCTAGCAGCTATTGTTCATGCCTTGAAGATTTGGCGTCACTATTTGTATGGAGTGCATTGTGAGATTTTCACTGATTACCGTAATTTTTGTACAACATATTGTCATTTATTTTTTCACATTATTTAAACAGTCAGAGGTATTTTCCTATTCTGCCTTAAAATTTTCCATTATTTGTTTTTACTAAAGCGAGAAATTTACCTTACAACATTAAAGCATGCTAAAAGGTTACTCCTAGACCTTCTGAAAAGGTTCTCTAGGATCTCAAATATATATAGTTCTTTGATGATTTTGAACTTTATCAATTTCAATGCACCTGCTGGCAGGGAATTTCTAAACACCTCATTTGCATTTTATGACTAACAGATCTATCTTTGTGCACATGAATTCTACAATCAGGCTATAATCCAATTATCCTATTTTCCAAGGCCAACTTCCTATTTACATACCTTAGCTTATTAATGATCCTAATTAATAATGCCATCAAATATTGCACTAATTTTGGGTATTCATGAGCTTGTATGGGTCAAAATCCGGCTGAGGAAATTAACAAGTGCGAAAATATGGCTGAGGTCGAGTAGGGCCTAATAGCGAGGAGTCGCCGAGAAAGATGCCAAGGCCGAGGTCGAATAGAGAAGCATAGGCAAAATGGTTAGAACAGTCTTGGAATTACCAAAAGGAATATTCTATTGAATATTCTACTGGCTATACTTTTTAGGTTTTTTGGGAATATCTCATATATAAATAGTGAAAGATAGGGGGCAAAGGGATATGCGATTCACTTTGATAAGAACTCTTGTAAGAAGTTGACTCTTGAGAGAGAATATAAAAAGCTTACTTTCCTACAATGATTGATTCTATTGTTTATTCTGCTTTACCATTCGCACGATCCGAGAAAACTTTGTCCATTTTCATATTCATCTGTCCCACTTGGTTGTCGGAAGGAAGAATCATTCACTTCATTCAAATTTGGGTGAATGATTCTTCCAATTTTACATTTATTGCCATTCTTTGTATTGATTGCTCATTATTGTTGTAAAGGCCCGACCGGTCGTTTCGTGAGATTTTACCCTATTTCCTCCATTTCTACTTTATCATATATTGCTTAGCCTGTTTATGTTGTGTTGGGTCAGTTGGTTTGGGTCCGAAGAGGTCATGGTGAGAATTGAGGCATTTAGTCTCCTAAAGTAGCCTAATAGTTGAAAAAGTCAATTGAGAGTTGACTTATTGCTGAACGACCTCGGAATGTGGATTTTATGGCTCAGATAGCTTCGTTAGGTAATTTGGAACTTAGGAGTGTTCGGAATGAAGTTTTGATGTCTAATGTAGAATTAGGCTTGAATTGGCGAAAGTTAGTTTTTGGCAATTTTCGGTTGGCAGTGAAAAATAGGCTATCAGGGTCGGAATGGGATTCCGAAAGTTGGAACAGGTCTGCAACATCAGTTTGGATATGTGTGCAAAGTTTCAGGTCAATCGGAGGTATTTTGGTTGGTTTCGGCGTCGTTGGCGAAATTTGGATGTTTCAAAGTTCATAGGTTTGAATTTGATGTAATTTTGGTGTTTTCATGTTGATTTTGGTGTTTCGAAGGCTCAACTATGTTTTAGTAATGCTATGGGGTGTGTTGGTATGTTTGGTTCAGGCCCCAAGGGGCTCGAGATTGATTTCGGATGGTTGGCGGAGTTTTGAACTTGGAAAATTGCAGCAAATAGCTGTTGGTGTAAGTTTCTGGTATTGGTCGCACCTCTTGCGGATGGGTAGCCACAGGTGCGATGTCGCAGGTGAGAAAGGCTATGCGCAGGTGCGAAAGGAGGCTAGGCAGGAGGAGTCTACAGGTGCGGAGAGTTGGCCGCACCTGCGAAGCCGCAGGTGCGGAGAAGAGGTCGCAGGTGCGAGAATTGGTCTGTTAGAAGAATTTCGCAGGTGCGCACCTGGGACCGTAGGTGCGGGCCCACAGGTGTGATTAAAGGTCCGCATGTGCGGATTTGCTGGGAAGAACAGTATAAAAGAAGCCTCCGTGAAATTTTAGTTATTTCACCATTGTTGCGTGCGGTTGGAGGTCATTTGAGGGCAATTTGAAGAGAGAATTCGTGTGTCTTCAGTGGAGGTAAGTTCCCGGGTTATTAAAGTCGTTTCCATGCTATTTTGTTCGGATTAGGCTTGTGAATTGAAGGATTTAAAGTAGAAAAATATTGGGAAAAATGGGTGGAGGATTGAAAAATTCTTTTGGTAATTTGGGTAGGCAATTGTGGTCCGATTGTGGTGTTTTTGGTATGACTAGAATCGTGGGAGTACGAGGTTTCTAGTGATGTAAATTTTATCGAATTCCGAGAAGTGGACTTGGGGCTTGGGTTTTGCCGAATTTCGATATTTTTTGTATAAATTGATAGTTTTCGATTGGGTTGTGTTCCTTTAGTATATATTAATGATGTTAAACCTGTTTTGGTTAGATTCGGAGCAATCGGGAGCCAATTTGAGGAGCAAGAGCATAGCGGACTAGTATTGAGGCCTGGTAGAGGTAAGTAATGGTTATAAATCTTGTCCTGTGGGTATGAAATCCCGGACTTCATATTTCTCACTGATTTTAGAATGGCGCACATGTCGGATCACGAGTATGTGGCGCACACTGATTTTTGGATTGGACTTGGTCCTCTCCGCGGCAACTATTAAGTTGCGTATTTTACTCTAAACCTTATGTTAAATTGTGTTCTAAATATTATTGCAATATTTGGGCTATAAGCCATGTTTGGGGCCTCGTGCTGATATGTTTAGACCCCTTGGGGGCTTTTTACTGCTATTTTCCTCATTGTTTATTGATGATTTCACTTAGTCACATTGTGCTTGTTATTTTCGAAACTCAGCCTGATTTACACTACTTTGAGATTTAAAAATGATGTTTTGGATCGAGTACCCCGTTTTACTGATTCGCTCGAGGGGATTTTAAGAGGTTCTACTGAGTGAGGCCGAGGGCCTGATTGTGAGGATATTATACGCCACGAGGTGGCTTGATATTGGCGCTTGGGCTGAAGGAGCCCCTCTAGAGTCTGTACACACCCCCAGTGAGCGCAGGTACCTACTGAGTGCTGAGTGTTGAGTGATGAGTGCCGAGTGAGGAGTAATTGGGAGGAATGAGTGACCGTGAGGTTTCCCAAGGGGCTGATACTGAGTGGCTGTGAGGTGCTGAGTGATGTTATGCCCGAGAGGTGATTTATGATTCTTGTTTTTGCCCGAGGGGCTACTTGTGATTTATTTTATTTTCATACTAAATCTTTTGGTCTGAAATTGTTGAAAATATAAATTTTCAAAGGATTTTTCTGAAGTTGGTTTTAAGGCATGATGATTTCATATATCTATGTATATACTGTTGAAAAGAAGGGTTGTGCATATTGTGAATTGATGAAACTGATTTCTATGTGTTTTCTTGTTGCTTAGACTTGATTTATTTTCATTAGTACTGAGTTGGCGTACTCACATTACTCGCTGCACCCATGTGTGCAGATTCAGGTACAGATACCGAGCATTAACTATCTATTCCGTGCGAAGCCGGACTGCGGGATATAGAGGTAGCTGTTCAGCGTCCGCAACATCTCTGTTTTCCCTTCTTTGTTGTATCTAGCTATTTATTAGGAGGATTTGTATTATAATAGTATATATTTTGGCATATTTCTCTTAGATGCTCATGACATGTGGCTCCAGGTTTTGGGGTTGGTTGCACTGTTTATTGGCCTAATGTATTTAGTAAACTCTGTGTATTTTATAAATTACTTGAAATTTGTTGGGATTTTGAAAGAAACTATAAATATGTGATTATTGGCTAGCCAAGTTCCACGATAGGCGCCATCACGGCCAGTTTAGGATTGGGGTCGTGAAAGTTTGGTATCAGAGCCTAGGTTACATAGGACTCAACGGTCATGAGCAGGTTTATTAGAGTCTTGGGGATCGATATGGAGACGTATGTACTTATCTTTGAGAGGCTGCAAAACTCTTACGAAAAATTTCTATCTTTCTTGAACTTTTTCGTGTTAATCTATCGATTCTTGAAATCTAAGCTCACGTTGTTTCATTCTCTCACAGATGGTGAGGAGGCGCCATACCGATCAGGGTGGCTAGATACCAACTAGACCAGCGAGAGGTCGAGGCCACGGTCGAGGCCGTGGTAAAGGTAGGGGCCAACCCGCGCAGCAGCCGGGACATGGCCACATGATCCCTCTATCGTTCAGGATCAGGTTCGCGCCGATGGTGTTCCGGCGGGACATGCTCAGGCACCGACAGTGCCTATTTTTATTCTGGGTCTTCAGGAGACCCTGTCTCAGATATTGACAGTGTGCACCAGTTTGGCTCAGGTAGTCTCTATGTCTTCTACTGCCACCACAACTCAGGCCGGGGGAGGTAATCAAACTCCAGCTACTCGGACACTTGAGAGGCTGTACGGGGTATTCAAGCACCGGGAGCAGCCCCAGCTCAGACGGTTGCTCCGGTCAAGGATTATGTGGTCCCTGCTATGCCTGAGGATGAGCAGCACAGGTTGGAGAGGTTCAGCAGACTTCAGCCTCCGACTTTCAGCGGTACAGGGGGCGAGGATGCCCAGAGGTTTCTACATAAGTGCCAGAGGATACTACGTACTGCGGATATTTTTGAGACAAGTGGGGTCTCATTTGTTATATTTCAGTTTGCGGGTTCTGCCTTTAATTGGTGGGAGTCATTCGAGAGGCGTAGGCCAGTTGATTCAGCACCTCTCACCTGGCTGCAGTTCTCCAAGATCTTTTTGGAGAAGTATGTTCCTCAGTCCCACAGAGAGGAGCAGCACATGCAGTTCGAGCAGCTGCGCCAGGGAGAGTTTTCAGTTACTCAGTACGAGATGTGATTTTCCAAGTTGCCTAGGCATGCTTCTGAGATTGTCCCTACTTATATGGAGAGGGTGAAGAGTTTTGTAGATGGTCTTACTTATCAGCTCCTGTTATTTATGACTCGGGAAGGAGTATCATGCGCTTCTTTCAAGCAGGTTTTTTTTACATAGCT
>ML402426.1:41740-68130 GCA_005239525.1 Nicotiana knightiana | reverse complement strand
CCAATCCTGAGTGAGTTATGTGCCATGTGTGTGTGAGATTTGAATGTTATTCTGTGCATTGCATTTGATGTCTATAACATCCCCGTGTGTGTGCGAAGCGAAATAGAAGTTTTATTCAATCTTGGAAGTGATATAGGCATTTCTTTCTTGAGCCAATTATCTATATTTTACCCACCTATTTGTGTTGTATCGTCGTTAACCCCGTTGAGCCTAAATTCCTGTTTCTTTGGCAACCACAGTACAAGCCATATCCCCTGTTGTTTGAGTCGATCTTATACTTGAACCTTGTCACCTCTCGTAAGCACTGGAAATGTATGAAGTATGAAACAGTTAAAGTGTGGGGTGGTAGGTTAGTTTGTGATGGGAAGAATTCNACCCGTCCCGCAGCCTACATTACAACCAAATAAAGTCCTACTTGATCCTAGACTGAATGAGCTCGATTAGTGGAGTATTACACTACGGGCAAGCCTATGGTACGTCTTATGTGGCATATGAATGTTTTATTTCTGAGAGCGAGTGAATTCTTTCGATCTTGAGATCCTAAATGTCTTACATTTTGTTGTGTTGTGAGGAACTAACTCTTTGATTTGGTGAGGGCACAAGATTCATGACGGAAAGGTAATGTTTTTGACCTCTAAGTTAGAATAGTTAGTGAATTGTGAATAAAGCATGGTAATTGTGAGTCGATTATTGAGGCGAGGATGTCACACCTTTGTGCTTGAACTATTTTAAATATTCTGGGCATAACGTCTTAAGAGGTTTGCTTAATAAGTTGTGTACATGAGTGTAGTTTGATTGCTCGAGGACGAGCAAAGGTTTAAGTGTGGGGTCTTGATGCGAGACTAAATTGCATAGTTTAACATGTGATATACCTTACATTTTATGCGCATTAATGATAAAATTACACTTGTTATGTGCTTAATGGAGTTTATTTCATGTGTAGGTGAATTGGAAATGGAAACGGAGCTAAAGGGATGCAAATACGTCAAAAATACGCAAAAGGAGACACCCGGGCGATAGCCGGGCGTTTGCCCCCTAAAGCCTGACCCTAACTGGCGTTAGGGGGCGTTTACCCCATAAGTCCAGGCAGCCCCTGGCGTTAGGGGGCGTTAGGGCCCAAACTCTAGGCCTGCCCTGGCCTTAGGGGTGCGTTAGAGCCCAAACGCCCGGGGTCCCAGGTTCGGTCAAATCCGAGTTTTGACAAGTTTAAGTGATTCCCGGTTGAAATAGAAGTCTCCTACAGGTTTAGGGTTTGTCCTAAACTTATAAATAGACCCCTAAAACACAACTACAAGGGGATGGGAAGGAGAGATTCGAGATTAGAGAAGATACGGATGGCAAAACATCGATTTGTACAGATTTTCTTCATTACTTTGTAGTTTAATTATGCAAGTTATTTTGGGTTTTATTCTTATGAATTTGTTTAGATAACTTCTTTAACCTAGGGTTTTGGTAGAACCCGTTGGAGGATAAACTTATTGTGATATTAATATAGTTTCGATTGATTGATTAATCTCTATTTGTTCAACTACGTTCTTGTTGTAGTTGATTGAAGGGCCATCAATTAGCTGTGCCTATTTATTATGTATCTACTTGAGAGAGAGTGCATATTTAGGTAATTGTTTGAACAACACCACTCCCAGAGTATAGACGAAAGTCATAACCGAGGGTTTAGAGGTTGGATTAGAGATAACGATACCTCGGGTGCAATCTAAAGTGAACTGTAATGCAATCTAGCTAGCGTAACTTGAGAGAGTGCGTCTAGTAAATTATCATAATTACTTGAGAGAGATTTATGGTAGATAGAGTGTTCATGATTGATAGAAACAACTAATCAAGCTATATGAAGTATCCGAGAAGTAAATTCACCGACGGGGGAAACCATAACCTTAGATCTTTATTACAATTGTTTACACCTTAGCGTAGTTAATCTTTAGTTTTAATCTTTAGTGTTAGTAATTTAAATAACCTCAAGTGACAGTTGAGTATTCTAACAGCTTGCTTGATACGTAAATTCCTTGTGGGATCGACTCTGGGCATAGTACCCCGGATTATATTTGCAACGCCCGCTTAGTCTTTTATTAGACATAGTTGAGCGTGATCAATATGCACCACCACCTGATCAGCTGGTATAAGTTGATGATTTTGCCCACAAGTGGCCGAGATGATATGATGGAATGCCCTCAGAGGCTTGATGATGTTATGAACGCATATACCCATGCATGGTATGACATTTATACGCATATGCATGATATTATAATATTAAATAATTTACAGAGCTATTCAGATATACATGTTGAGTCTTTTACTCTATGTTTCTCTCATGTCTATTGTCTACTGATTTTTATTCCTTACATACTCGGTATATTATTTGTACTGACGTCTCTTTTGCCTAGGAACGCTGCGTTTCATGCCCACATATCCCGATAGACATGTCGAGAGTCCTCCAAGTAAGCTATCAGCTCAGCGGAAGGTGTTGGTTTGCTCCATTTGCTTCGGAATTGCCTATTTAGTCAGTATGCATTTGACACGTATTGATTGGTATGTCGGGGCCTTGTCCGGGTCTTATGACGGTTATGTACTCTTAGAGGGTTGTAGACATATGTCATGTACGTAAAAGATTGTATGGCCTTGTCGGCCTATGTTTAGTATACGAGTAATCATTTTGGTCTTATAGATCCGTATGCCTTATGTATAAGTTGGTATTACATGTTTTATTCTAGTCATCATACGGCAGCCTTTCTGTCTCATTTAGTTTTGATAGCATGATACAAAAATATACGTTATGTTGGTATTCGATTGAGTAAGGTATTGGTGCCCTTTGCGGCTCATCAGTTTGAGTCGTGACAATATACAAGTTTAAAATTATTAAAGATTTAAAAAGTTGATTATGATATATCTATAAATGCTACAATAATTTACTTACGTATGACCTTCTATCTATATTCCAATATATGAAGCGTTTGATATTAATGATAATAAACATAAGTATTAACGTTACATTCTTTGAAGAGACAAGATACTTGGTTGGTTGCAAGTTTTTATATATATATATATATTACCTAACCTACTATTCATTTAGCAGAAATAATTTTATTGAAAATGGTCCTGAGTGTGAGTAATAAATTCTATCTTTCTTTTCAAACTTAATATAATAAAGAGGGCATCGAATTGAAAGGCGTTTAATTATCACGCCCCAAAAACCCGTTATAGGTCGTGTTGGCGCCCAATGTCGCCGTTAGGCAAGCCAACGATGAACTACCAACTTAATTATTCTTTTTTTTTTAGTTTGGAATCATGAATCTTACTTAGATAGAGAAATTAACGCATTAAAATCGTAGATACATACAATTCAAATAAAATATAAAGTAAAAGTGTGTCAATGTTAAGAAAAACCATAAACAAATTCTAGAATATCCTCAGAACCCGGTGTCACAATTGCATAAGCATCTGCTAAAGAGTGCAGTAATAAGACAACAAATGTCTGAAAAATAAAATAGACAGGATAAAGTAAAAAAATAATATGTAGACTCTAAGGGTTGTGGTGTGTAGCATAGGAAGCAACTCACCATAAAGTCCTCTCGATAGTTGCGCCTATGCGCCAGGATAACCACCTCATTAACCTGTCAGATCCTTCACATTCTGTGCAGAAGTGTAACGTGACTACGTAAATCAGCGCATACCCAATAAGTATCTAGACTAACCCCGGAGAAGTAATGTCAAGGGGTAGACATCGACACTTACTAGTGGTCCAATAAATAAAATACAGGAATCTTAAGTAGACATGAAATACAAAAGGATCAATAGAATAAACAAAAGTAGATAACGAAATCTGTTAACAAATATTATCAATTTAAATATCCCAAAGTGCCACATGTTAACTCAAAAAATAAGAACCATCAATTAGATATTTGATCTCGGGTCATAAAGAGAATATTACGTAATTTCAAATTTTAATTAAGGGGTAATCTCATGGTTATTTGGACTCCTAGTGATTTACGTACGAATTATGCCGAGGTCGTTCGGCCCCATCCATGTAGTCGTGTACATACACTGTCGAGGTCATACGACCTGATTCATGGATGCATCTTACATATACATATACTTCTGAGGCGTTCTGTCCAATCCACAATAATGGAAGAAACTTATCAAATCGCGAATCACGTGCTTACAACATAGGTACAGGAGCATAGAGTAAACATGAAGTTTACTATTTATCAAATATCTCGCCATAATACTCAAGGCGATGAAGCTCAGCCTAATATATTCCTAAATCAATTTTAATTATAAATTCACTTAATTAAGCTAGAAAAATGAGTTCAAATAATTCAAATATTATATGATAAAGTTCTAAGTCTATCCGGACATAAACATGCTTTTTACGTACGGGCTTTCATCACCTCGTGTGTACGTAGCACCCATAACTAGTAGCACATAACAATCTTAATACCTACCGGGTGGTTTCCCTCTCACAAAGATAGACAGGAGACTTACCTCACTCTGAAATTTTAATAATCGGCTCCAATGCCTCTCTAACTCCTCAATCCAAAGCCAAACGTCCGAAACTAGTCAAACAACATGCAAACCAATAAAAATATACTCCTCATATCTAGGTGTGAACCAAGAGCTTGCCATTGTGGAGAGAGAATGGATACACTCATAACTAATTAATTTATAACAATTCTCAACTCTTCTTGAACAAAGTCAACCCTCGTGCCCACGTGCCCGGATTCCGAAAATTCTTGAAGATAATCATTACTCATAACACCACGAACTCAAATATATAAGTTATTCCTTATTCCATGTCCAATTTCGTGATCAAAATACACAAAAATATCATTTCTAATTATTTTCTAAAAATTACTTAATTTCTATCGAATTCCATGTTAAAAGCTATATATACTACAAGTATATAACTCACAATAAGTGGGAATCACTTACCTTGTAGTAGATCATGAAAATCTCCCCTCCAAGAGCTTTTAAAGTCGCCAAAACAAGTGAATAATGATAGAAATGAGCTAAGTCCCGAATTAAATCCATGTTCTGCCCAGGACCTTCCTCTTCGTGATCGCGGAAAGTCCCTCGCGATCACGAAGGCCAAACCAAACTCGCTTGGAAATCTCACTACACGAACGCGAGGCAGATGACATGATCACGAAGCACACCCTGCCAAACCATCGCGAACGCGATCTCGTCTCTCCGAATACATAGACCAAACCTGCCTGCCCCTCATCTATTCCGTCTACGATCATGAACTTACCCATGCAACCGCGAAGAGCTAACTTCCAAACCAGGCCACCATGCCAACGCTTCGCGTTCGCGATCCTTTTCATGCGAACACGATGAACCATTTGCAAAAAATGCACGATCGCGAGCCACCGTACGCAATCGTGAAGAAAAACTTAACTCAACACTACTTGATCGCGAGCCTATTTACGCGACCGCGATGAAATCCCTTAACACCATAAATCAGCAATCACAAAACAAAGAAAAATGGTTTGAAAATATTCTGAAACACACCGGAGGCCCCTGGATCCCGTCCAATCACATCAACAAGTCCCAAAACATAATACGAACCTGCTCGAGGCCTCAAATCACACCAAACAACATCAAAACTACAAATCGACGATGGAAACCTTTTTTTAAACTTCGATGAACGCGTCCAAATTATACTTAAACATTCTGGAACGACGCCAAACTTTACGGACAAGTCACAATCACAATACAAACCTATTCAAAGGCTCGGAATCCCAAACAGACATCTATAACATCAAAGTTCACTTGAAATAAAACTTAGGAAATTATAAAACCTTCAAAATGCTAACTTTCCACAATAAGCGTCGAAATTCTCCCCGGCCACCTAATACTCAACCCGAACACAATCCCAACTGAGAAATGATCATACGAACCTATTGGAACCTTCAAACTCTGATTCCAAGGTTGTTTACTCAAAAACAAATCTTGGTAAACTCTTCCAACTTAAAGCTTTCGAATTGAGGATTTTCCCTACAAATCAACTCCGAACTTCCCAAAATTTAGTTTCGACCACACGTATGAGTCATAAAACATGAAGTGAAGCTACTCAAAGCCTCAAACCGTCGAACGACGCGCTAGAGCTCAAAATGACCGGTCGGGTTATGACATTCTCCCCCACTTAAACATATGTTCGTCCTCAAGCGTGCCAACAACCATTCCGGAGTTGCCCAAAATCAATGTTTAAAACCTCGTGCACCTGCCTATGCCAACACAACCCATGCGAGCACACTAACTCGAGTAAGACTAAAGATCCTTCCTGCTACCTAAGCAAATAAGACTTAGAACCAAATTCCAACATCCGGAATTCTCTACAAGACCTGATTCCGATATAGGAACATCGTATCAGTCTCAACCCGTTGTACCAAATCCACACAATGCACTGCATATTTTATATTCTCATAATAACACCCTCCAATTGTAGAAGCTGCAAGTTCAATAACCCGAAGCCAGTAATATACCTCATATGTGCATAAGCCCTGATCCAACCCTCGCAATACTGCAACGATGAAAATGACACGTAAAAGCTCATAACCACCTTCCAAATCAATAATTCATGGAGTCTCTCTGCTTCACAAAGACCATTACCTCATTCTGAACTGAATAGTTATATTTTCTCTTTAATATAGCTTACATAAATCCGATCGTACTGATTTCAGGTCCAATAACCTCTCCTCAACCAGTACAATCTACTCGGGCAATAAGCCACCTCAAATGCTATCTAAAATCTCATATGAATTCTACAACTCAAATATGATCCATGAGGAAGAATGAACTCGGGCAAGGAATTACCTAAAGCGCATAATGGATAAAAGGGCCGAACATATGTTATGAACCTTTCTCAGAGATGAGAAACAAGGCACACAAAATAAGTATAAGGACTCGTACTCAACATCTCACTGTTGGTGCGTGCAACCCGATCCACCCATTATACTGTTGCAGTGTGCAACTCGATCCAAACATTATACCCGTGGCGGCGTGCCACCCGATCCACACATAACAATCTATAAGGAAAAACCTACCGAGCCAGAATGCTCATACCCACGAAATGCCCGAATATCGACCACAATCATGATAAGGGTACAAACAAAACCCTAGGGAGACAGATAGCGCCCATGCGCTACAAAATTCCAAGCACGACTAAGCTACCATAACGACCTACATCTTGAGAGAAATCTTTCTCATATAAATCCACAAGCTACACAGGACCACAACACACGTGTGAATAATCAAGTTGTCTCACAACCACGTGGCATAAAAGAGTAGCACCTAAAAGAGAATAAGGCATGAATATCATCCACCATGCTCGAAGACTCATCTGTAAGCAATGTTATGGTGAATAAGCATATATGATCTGGTATAAAATATATATTCACATAATTCCTACCCACATACCTCAAAGACGATTCTGGTCATCCCAAAGTAGGTCAATAACCTTCCAAATATCCACATGACCCTACCCATGACACATACGATCAACCATCAAATCGGGAACAACCCCCACATTTTGCAACCAAAGGAACAGAGTGCATCTCAGTCATAACCTCTCCTACTGGCGATAGTACTAAAAAACTCCAAACCTGATTTCAATATCTAACAATCAAGTGACTAACACGTCACACTTATATGATCTTCCTGTAGGACATGCTCCCACAACCATCTGCACCAGGTAGAAAATATGAACATCAATGGTCATTGACCATGTTATTTCTATGGTGCCAGTCAAGCATCTGCATTTCAATACCCAACTCTTCTTCCACAAACTAGACCCTACTCAAGATGCCCATAAATGGTGCCAACATACTCTGAACATCTGAAATCCTCCCCCCTTCCTCCCAGCTTGGGACATGCTTATCAAAATCGAACCACAACCTTGATCCTCAACTTCCAATTTCTATACTGCTCATTACACATATCATGTCGCTATGCGAGAGTACAAGAATTTCATCATAACCCCTGAACAACAAGTAGAATAAACACTCCATCAGCCAGAACCCTTTTCAATCCACTTATTTCAGAAGAACAATTGCAACACGCCACCAAATTTCCATAACCATAGAAAATGCAAACCTCAAGTCGTAGTCTAAATCGCCATAACTCTTCCGGGATCCATTTACACATAACAAGGATATCACAATCAAATACCTCCAATTCAATCAAATTAAGGTGGCTATCAATCCCATACGTATATCCACGAATCACCTGTATAGCTTAACACATCGAAAGAATTGGTTATTTCCACAACCATGTTGATGCAACCTATTACTAACTAACTTAACTTCTTCTAATTTACTCTTGACTTGCCTTTGAAATAATAGTCCTATTCAAACACATAACAGACCGCAAACAACACTCATACCCAGTGACCCAAATCACGAGACCACAGCGTCTTAATACCCATAAGCCATCTCATATCCTCCTCGTGCACTCAATAGTATCTCCAACTAATATAGCCATTCTAAAAGATCTTCTACGAAGCTGAAGCTGTTTATCCCATTCCTCCAACACTTCATTGCAGATCTGATGGTATCATAGAAATTACCCGAGTATTCTTCACACTTTGCGGCAAACCCAGTCCTCAGCCTTATTACGAACCCAAAATCCTTAGACATCACACTTAAATTCTAGAACCCACTAGAACCATTATTGAGAGTCACCCACTCTTACCTGGTCCCAAATATAACTAACTCTAGTGCTCCACTAGCACATGAACACTCCCAAAGAAGCAACATGATGAATTCATTTCCTTTTAAATCACATTTACTAGAAGCATAAACTCTGAGCCATCCCAACATCTGCACACGAATCGATAAGGTGAAATATAGCACACATATATCAAATTCCTTACTCGTAATACCCTTGATGTTTTCTCCCCTTGGCCATAATTAATCTACAAAGGCACTGATAACCCAATATTTTCGAGGCACACAACCTTGTGACCCCATCGTAGGCGGTGGATTCCCCCACTTAGCTTTAAGCTACAATCACATAAATCCAAAACCCACAATAACTCCCCCTTCTCAATTACCATGATCTCGTACAGTTAACCTGCCAAATTTCTCGTAATCTCTTGTTGAACTTTTCATAAAACATTATGAATCATCAGCCACAATCGCATATCCGACCTCCTGGCAATCGTACCATCTTCTTCAAGAGATCCAAGATCACAACGCAGTACATTCCTCACATTGGACAGAAAGTAGAACTCTTCATAGGAATACAAATTCATGCAACTGCTAACCTGCTCGCAGAAGATAGCCCCCCTGTGGAATCACATATCGACATCTTCTAGCGACATTACCCAGGTTACAACTACCTCAAAATTAGCAAACCCTCCTGAGACCATGCTCGTCCACCAGTTGAAAAGTATGTTCATTTCCCATTCGCATCAACTTAAGGTTCAATTATACATTCCAAAACTCAAAGTCATGTTGCATCCCAAAACAATAATCATCCACACCCCTCTTCATTCCAAGCAAACTTCTTTCCATCATATTCAACCTCCCTCAATACAGTAGCCACCATCCCAAATGAGATTTATAGACTTGGTCACTGTCCAACATGATCCCCAAATTGCTCTAAACTTTTGTCACGACCCCAAATCCTAAACCGGCCGTGATGGCGCCTATCGTGGACTAGGCTAGCCAACAATCACATATTTACAGTTTCTTTAAAAATCCCAACCAACTTCAAACATTTCATAAAATATACAGAATTTACTAAATACATTAGGCCAATAAACAGTTCAACTAACCCCAAAACCCGGAGCCAACATGTCATGAGCGTCTAAGAGAGATAAGCCAAAAAGGTATACTATTATAATACAAAACCTCCGAATAAATAGCTAGATACAACAAGAAGGGAAAACAGAGATGTTGCGGATGCTGAACAGCTACCTCTACATCCCGCACTCCGGCTCCGCACGGAAAGATAGCTAATGCTCGGTATCTGCACCTGAATCTGCACACAGGGGTGCATGGAGTAATGTGAGTACACCAACTCAGTAGTAATGAAAATAAATCAAGTCTAAGCAGCAATAAAACATATAAAAGTCAATATCATCAATTCACAATATACACAGCTTTTCTTTCCAACAGTATAAACATAGATATATGAAATCATCATGCCTTAGAACCAACTTCAGAAAAATCCTTTGAAAAATTTATATTTTCAACAACTTCAAACCGAAAGATTTAGTATTAAAATGAGGCCCCTCGGGCAAAACATATTTCATAAGTTCAGAGCGAAAGTGGTAAAATCATAAGTAGCCCCTCGGGCAAAAACATGTATCATAATCAGCCACTCGGGCATGCCTCACAATCACTCATAATCATCCCCTCGGGCATACCTCACAATCACTCATAATTTGCCACTCGGGCATACCTCACAGTCACTCATGCCTCCCAATCACTCGGCACTCGGCACTCGGCACTCGGCACTCGGCACTCGGCACTCGGAACTCGGCACTTGACACGCGGCACTTGGCACGCGGCACTCGGCACTCAGTGCGCTCACTGGGGTTGTGTGCAGACCCCGGAGAGGCTTCTTCAGCCCAAGCGCTAATATCAAGCCACCTCGTGGCGTATCATATCCTCACAAACAGGCCCTCGGCCTCACTCAGTAGAACCTCTCAAAAGCCCCTCGGGCGAATCAGTAAAACGGGGTACTCGACCCAAAACATCATTTTTAAATCTCAAAGTAGTGTAAATCAGGTTGAGTTTCAAAAACAGTAAACACAATGTGACTGAGTAAAATCATCATCAAACAGTGAGGAAAACAGCAGTAAAAAGCCCCCAAGGGGTCTAAACAGATCGGCACGAGGCCCCAATCATGGATTATAGCCCAAATATTGCAATAATCTTTAGAACACAATTTAACATAAGGTTTTGAGTAAAATACGCAACTCAATAGTTGTCGCGGAGAGAACCAAGTCCAATCTAAAAATCAGTGTGCGCCACATACTTGTCATCCGACATGTGCGCCATTCTAAAATCAGTGAGAAAGATGAAGTCCGGGGTTTCATACCCTTAGGACAAGATTTATAACCATTACTTACCTCTACCAGGCCACAACACTAGTCCGCTATGCTCTTGCCCCTCAAATTGGCTCCCGATTGCTCCGAATCTAGCCAAAACCATTTTAACATCATCAATAAATACTAAAGGAACACAACTCAATCGAAAACTATCAAATTATACAAGAATCTCGAAATTCGGCCAAACCCGAGCCCTGGGACCACGTCTCGAAATTCGATAAAATTTACATCACTAGAAACCTCGTCCTCCCACGATTCTACACATACCAAAAACACCACAATCGGACCACAATTGCCTACCCAAATTTCCAAAAGAATTTTCCAATCCTCCACCCATTCTTCCCAACCTTTTCCTACTTTAATCCTTCAATTTACAAGCCCAATCCGAACAAAATAGCATAGAATCGACTTTAATAACCCGGGAACTTACCTCCACTGAAGACCAACGAATTCTCTCTTCAAATTGCCTTCAAATGAGCTCAACCCGTATGCAACAATGGTGAAATGAATAAAATTTCATGGAGGCCTCTTTTATATTGTTCTGCCCAGCAATTCCGCACCTGCGGACCTTTAATCGCACCTGCAGTCCCAGGTGCGCACTTGCGAAATCCCACTAACGGACCAATTCTCGCACCTGCGGCTTTGCAGGTGCGGCCAACTCTTCGCACCTGCGGACTCCTCCTGCCTAGCCTCCCTTCGCACCTGCGCATGGCCTTTCGCAGCTGCGACGTCGCACCTACGGCTACCCATCTGCAGGTGCGGTCAACACCAGAAACTTACACCAACAGCCATTTGCTGCAATTTCTTAAGTTCAAAAACTTCGCCAACCATCCGAAATCAACCTCGAGCCCCTCGGGGACCCAACCAAATGTACCAACACACCACATAGCATTATTAAAACTTAGTCGAGCCTTCTAAACACCAAAAACTACATGAAAACACCAAAATTACATCAAATTCAAGCCTATGAACTTTGAAACTTCCCAATTTCTCCAACGACTCCGAAACCAACCAAAACACCTACAATTGACCTGAAATTTTTCACACACGCCCAAATGACATTACGGACCTGCTCCAACTTTCGGAATCCCATTCCGACCCCGATAGCTTATTTTCCACTACCGACCGAAAATTGCCAAAAACTAACTTTCGCCAGTTCAAGCTGAATTCTACACCGGACATAAAAAATTCATTCTGAAGACACTGCTAAGTCCCAAATAACCTAATGAAGCTATCCGAGCCATAAAATCCGCATTCCGAGATCGTTCACCACTAAGTCAACTCTCAGTTGACTTTCTCAACTATTAGGCTACTTTGAGAGACTAAATGTCTCAATTCTCACCATGACCACTTCGGACCCAAACCAACTGACCCAACACAACATAAACAGGATAAGCAATATATGAAAGAGTAGAAATGGGGAAATCGGGTTAAATCCCACGGAACAACCGGTCGGGTTGTTACATCCTCCCCCTCTTAAACAAATGTTCATCCTCGAATAGGTCTAGAAACATACCTGGAGTCTCGAATAAGTGAGTATATCTGTCTCGTATCTCCCGCGGTCTCCCAGGTGGCATCCTTCACCAGCTGCCCTCTCCACTGAACCTTCACTGAAACTGTATCATTAGACCTCAGCTTTCTGACCTGTCGACCCAAAATAGCCACTGGCTCTACCTCATATGACATATCACCCTCGAGCTGAACCGCACTGAAATCCAAAACATGAGACGGGTCACCAACATACTTCCGAAGCATCAAAACATGGAACACCAGATGAATACTCGATAAGTTGGGAGGCATAGCAAGCCTATAAGCTACCTCCCAATCCTCTGAAGCACCTCAAATGGCCCAATGACCTGGGACTCAGCTTTCCCTTCTTCCCGAATCTCATAACACCTTTTATGGGCGACACCTTCAGCAACACCTTATCTCCAACCATGAAAGACACATCTCGGACCTTCCGGTCCGTATAAATCTTCTGCCTAGACTGCACCATGCGAAGCCGCTCCTGAATCAACTTCGCCTTACCCAACACATCCTGAACCAAGTCTGTGCCCAATAGCCTAGCCTCGCCCGACTCAAACCAACCAACCGGAGATCTGCACCTCCTACCATATAAAGCCTCATACAGAGCCATCTGGATACTCGACTGATAGCTGTTATTATATGCAAACTCCACTAGTGGCAGAAACTGGTCCCATGAACCACTAAAGTCAATCACACAAGCACGCAACATATCCTTCAAAATCTGAATGGTACGCTCCGACTTCCTGTCGGTCTGAGGATGAAACAATGTGCTCAGATTATCTGAGTACCCAACTCTCTCTGTACGGCTCTCCAAAACTGAGATGTGAACTGAGTACCTCTGTCGGAAATGATAGAAACTGGAACCCCATGCAATCGGACAATCTCCCTAATATAAATCTCAGCTAACCGCTCCGAAGAATAAGTAGTACCAACAGGAATGAAGTGCGCGGACTTGGTCAGCTGATCCACAATAACCCATATAGCATCAAACCTCCTCGAAGTCCATGGGAGTCCAACTACGAAATCCATGGTGATCCGCTCCCACTTCCACTCCTGAATATCAAATCTCTGAAGCAATCCACCTGGTCTCTGGTGCTCATACTTGAACTGCTGATAGTTGAGACACCGAGCCACAAATATCTTCCTTCATCTGCCTCCACCAATAATGCTGCCTCAAATCCTGATACATCTTTGCGGCACCCGGATGAAAGGAATATCGCGAACTATGGGCCTCAGCTAGAATCAAATCTTGAAGCCCATCGACATTGGGCATGAAAATCTGGCCCTACATCCTCATGACCCCATCATCAACAATAACCACACCCCTAGCATCACCACGATGGACCCTATCCTGAAGAACAAGAAAATGTGGATCATCATACTGGCGTGCTCTAATCTGATCGTAAAGAGAAGACCTGGAGGCTACACAAGCCAATACCCGCGGGGGCTCTAATAGATCCAATCTCACCAACTGACCCACTAAGGCCTGAACATCAAGGGCTAAGGTACGCTCTGCTACTGGAAGGTAGACTAGACTCCCAAACTCTTTGCTCTGCGACTCAGGTCATCGGCACTATATTGGCCTTCCCCGGATGATATAAGATAGTGAGGTCATAATCCTTGAGAAGCTATAACCATCTCCTCTGACGCAAATTCAAGTCCTTCTGCCTCAGCAGATACTACAAACTACGATGATCAGTGAAAATATCACACTGCACTCCATATAAATAATACCGCCGAATCTTCAAGGCATGAACAATGGAAACTAACTCAAGATCTTGCACTACATAATTCTTCTTGTGCACCTTAAGTTGTCTAGACGCGTGGGCAATCACCCTACCGTCCTGCATCAATACTGCTTCCCAAACCAACTCTAGAAGCATCACAATAGACTGTGTAAGAACCCGAACCAGTAGGCAAAACTAGTACCGGAACTGTGGTCAATGCTGACTTGAGCTTCTGAAAGCTCTCCTCACACTCGTCGGACCATGTGAATGGAGCACGCTTTTGGGTCAATCTGGTCAAAGACGAAGCAATAGAAGAGAATCCCTCCACAAAGCGAAGGTAATATCCCGCTAAACTAACAAAACTCCTAATCTCTATAGCTGAGGACGGTCTGGGTCAACTCTGCACCGCCTCTATCTTCTTTAGATCAACCTGAACACCCTTACTAGACACCACGTGCCCCAAGAAACCTACCGAACCAAGCCAAAACTCACACTTGGAGAATGTTGCATAAAGCTTCTCCTTCCTCAAACTCTGTAACACAACTCTCAAATGCTGAGCATGCTCTTCCTGGCTACGAGAATAAACCAGGATGTCATCAATGAACACAATGATGAAATAATAAAGGTAAGGCTGAAACACGTTGTTCATCAATTGCATGAATGCAACTGGGGCATTGGTCAACCCAAATGACATAACCAGGAACTCATAATGACCATATATGGTCGTGAAAGCAGTCTTGGGAATGTCAAAATCCCGAATCTTCAAATGATGATACCCAGATCTCAAGTAAATCTTGGAGAACACTCTAGCTCCCTGAAGCTGGTCAAACAAGTCATCAATACAGGGTAATGGATACCGGTTCTTCACCGTAACTCTGTTTGATAATCAATACACATACGCATGGACCCATCCTTCTTGTTCACGAACATCACCGGTTCACCCCAAGGTGACACACTGGGCTGAATGAACCCCTTATCTAGGAGTTCCTGAAGTTTCTCCTTCAATTCATTTAGCTCCGCTGGTGCCATACGATAAGGTGGAATAGAAACAAGCTGGGTGCCTGACACCAAGTCAATACCAAAATCAATATCCCTGTCAGGCGGCATGTCTGGCAGGTCTGCAGGAAACACGTTCGGAAAGTCACGGACCATAGGAACCGAATCAATAGCGGGAGTCTCACCACTGACATCCCTCACAAAGGCCAGATAAGATAAACACCCTTTCTCAACCATGCGTTAAGCCTTCAGGTAGAAAATCACCCTGCTAGGAATATACTCCGAAGAACCTCTCCACCCAACTCTCGGACACCCTAGCATAGCTAAGGTCACGGTCTTAGCGTGACAATCAAGAACAGCATGACACGAAGATAACCAATCCATGCCCAATATCACATCAAAATTGACCATGCTGAGTAACAGTAGGTCCGGGTCTCCAGACCCCCAATAGATATCATGCACGACTGATACACGGTCCACAACAACAGTATCGCCCACCGGAGTTGACACATGAACAGAGGTTACTAGAGACTCACGGGGCATATCCAGAAAACAGGAAAAATATGAAGAAACATAGGAATATGTAGAACCAGGGTCAAACAAAGCCAAAGTATCTCGGAAACAGATGAGACAATACCTGCGATCATAGGATCTGAGGCCATAGCATATGGCCTGGCTGGAAATGCATGCATGCGAGCCTGACCTCCCCCTGCTCGACCTCTCCCTCTAGGGCGGCCTCTGGCTGACTGACTACCACCCCTGGCTGCCTGGGCGGGTGGTAAAGTAACTGGAGCTGACATCGAGGGTTGGCGCCTCTGCTGAGAAGAACCACCGGGATGATAGGGACACTGCCTCCATATGTGCCCGAACTCTCCACACTCAAAACAACTCCCTAGAGCTAGAGGCGGGGACTGATAGAAACCCCTGGCACTAGAACGGCCATTGGAAGACTCATGCATAGGAGAACTCTGAACTGGGGGTGCTCGAGCTGCACTCTGAGCTGGGAGGGAACCAAATGAAGTACAGCCTGGCTGAGAACCCGGGACCATGCCCCGAAGATGCACCACTATACGCGGGGCGGGACGGCTGAGGAGGACTGAATAAACGACTCCTACCCTACTGAAACAGCCCCCTGAAGGGAGCACCACTAGAACTGCCCGATCCACGAGGCCTCTTGGCCTCCCTTTCATCCCGCTCCTAGCGGTGAACTGACTCAATATCTCGAGCTATCTCAACAACCTGCTCGAATGAAGCACCTGATACTCTCTCCCGAGTCATACATAGCCGGAGCTGATAAGTAAGACCATCTACAAACCTCCTCACCCTCTCCCTATCAGTAGGGACAATCTCATAAGCATGCCTAGCCAACTCGGAAAACCTCATCTCGTATCGAGTAACTGATAACTCTCCCTGGCGCAGCTGCTCAAACTGCCTACGATGCTCCTCTCTGTGGGACTGAGGAACATACTTCTCCAAAAAGATCGTGGAGAACTGCTGCCAGGTGAGAGGTGCTTAACCAACCAGCCTACACCTCTCGAATGACTCCCACCAAGTAAAGGCAGCACCCGCAAACTGAAATGTAACAAATGAGACCCCACTGGTCTCCAAAATACCCGCAGTACGTAGTATCCTCTGGCACTTATCTAGAAACCCCTGGGCATCCTTGCCCTTTGTACCGCTGAAAGTCGGAGGTTGAAGTCTGCTGAACCTATCCAACCTGCATTGCTCGTCCTCAGGCATAGCAGGGACCACATAATCCTGGACCGGAGCAACTGGCTGAGCTGGGGCTGCTCCCGATGCCTGAATACCCCGTACGGCCTGCTCAGGTGTCCGGGAAGCTGGAGTTTGATTGCCTCCCCCGGCCTGAGTTGTGGTGGCAGTAGAAGACATGGCGACTTCCTGAGCCAAACTGGTGCACACTGTCAATATCTGAGACAGGGTCTCCTGAAGACCCGGAATAACAATAGGCATTGTCGGTGCCTGAGCCTGTCCCGCTGAAGCATCATCGGCGGGAACTTGATCCTGAACGATAGGGGGATCCTGTGGTACTGTCCCGCCTGCTGCGTAGGCTGGCCCGCTACCTCTACCATGGACTCGACCTCTCGCTGGTCTAGCTGATGTCTGGTCACCTTGATTGGTATTGCGTGTCCTCACCATCTGTGAGAGAATGAAACAACGTAAGTTTAGATTTCAAGAATCAATAGATTAGCACGAAAGAGCTCAATAAAGATAGAAATGTTTTCCAAGTGTTATGCAGCCTCTCGAAGATAAGTACAGACGTCTCCGTACCGATCCACAAGACTCTACTAAACCTACTCATGACCATCGAGTCCTATGTAACCTAGGCTCTGATTCCAAACTGTCACGACCCCAAATCCTAAACCAGTCGTGATGGCGCCTATCGTGGACTAGGCTAGCCAACAATCACATATTTACAGTTTCTTTAAAAATTCCAACCAATTTCAAACATTTCATAAAATATACAGAATTTACTAAATACATTAGGCCAATAAACAGTTCAACCAACCCCAAAACCCGGAGCCAACATGTCATGATCACCTAAGAGAGATAAGCCAAAAAGGTATACTATTATATAAATAGCTAGATACAACAAGAAGGGAAACAGAGATGTTGCGGACGCTGAACAGCTACCTCTATATCCCGCACTCTGGCTCCGCACGGAATAGATAGCTAATGCTCGGTATCTGCACCTGAATCTGCACACAGTGGTGCAGGGAGTAATGTGAGTATGCCAACTCAGTAGTAATGAAAATAAATCAAGTCTAAGCGGCAAGAAAACACATAAAAATCAATATCATCAATTCACAATATACACAGCCTTTCTTTCCAACACTATAAATATAGATATATGAAATCATCATGCCTTAAAACCAACTTCAGAAAAATCCTTTGAAAAATGTATATTTTCAACAACTTCAAACCGAATGATTTAGTATTAAAATGAAATAAATCATAAAGAGGCCCCTCGGGCAAAACATATTTCATAAGTTCAGAGCGAAAGTGGTAAAATCATAAGTAGCCCCTCGGGCATGCCTCACAGACACTCATAATCATCCCCTCGGGCATACCTCACAATCACTCATAATCAGCCCCTCGGGCATACCTCACAGTCACTCATGCCTCCCAATCACTCGTCACTCGGCACTCGGCACTCGGTGCGCTCACTGGCTCTTTCAGCCCAAGCTCTAATATCAAGCCACCTCGTGGCGTATCATATCCTAACAAACAGTCCCTCGGCCTCACTCAGTAGAACCTCTCAAAAGTCCCTCGGGCGAATCAGTAAAACAGGGTACTCGACCCAAAACATCATTTTTAAATCTCAAAGTAGTGTAAATCAGGCTGAGTTTCAAAAACAGTAAACACAATGTGACTGAGTGAAATCATCAATAAACAGTGAGGAAAACAGCAGTAAAAAGCCCCCAAGGGGTCTAAACAGATCGGCACGAGGCCCTAATCATGGCTTATAGCCCAAATATTGCAATAATCTTTAGAACACAATTTAACATAAGGTTTTGAGTAAAATACGCAACTCAATAGTTGTCGCGGAGGGGACCAAGTCCAATCCAAGAATCAGTGTGCGCCACATATTCGTCATCCGACATGTGCACCATTCTAAAATCAGTGAGAAATATGAAGTCCGGAGTATCATACCCTCAAGACAAGATTTATAACCATTACTTACCTCTACCGGGCCACAACACTGGTCCGCTATGCTCTTGCCCCTTAAATTGGCTCCTGATTGCTCCGAATCTAGCCAAAACCATTTTAACATCATCAATAAATACTAAAGGAACACAACCCAATCGAAAACTATCAAATTATACAAGACTCTCGAAATTCAGCCAAACCCGAGCCCCGAGCCCCGGGCCCACGTCTCGGAATTCGATAAAATTTACATCACTAGAAACCTCGTCCTCCCACGATTCTACACATACCAAAAATACCACAATCGGACCACAATTGCCTACCCAAATTTCCAAAAGAATTTTCCAATCCTCCACCCATTCTTCCCAACCTTTTCCTACTTTAATCCTTCAATTTACAAGCCCAATCCGGAAAAAAATAGCATAGAATCGACTTTAATAACCCGGGAACTTACCTCCACTGAAGACCCACGAATTCTCTCTTCAAATTACCTTCAAATGAGCTCCTACCGCATGCAACAATGGTGAAATGAATAAAATTTCACGAAGCCCTCTTTTATACTGTTCTGCCTAGCAATTCCGCACCTGCGGACCCGCATCTGCGGTCCCAGGTGCCCACCTGCAAAATCCCACTACCGGACCAATTCTCGCACCTGCGGCTTTGCAGGTGCAGCCAACTCTTCGCACATGCGGACTCCTCCTGCCTAGCCTCCCTTCGCACCTACGCATGGCCTTTCGCACCTGCGACATCGTACCTGCGACATCGCACCTGCGGCTACCCATTCACAGGTGCGGCCAACACCAGAAACTTACACCAGCAGCCATTTGCTGCAATTTCTTAAGTTCAAAAACTCCGCGAACCATCCGAAATCAACCCCGAGCCCCTCGGGGCCCCAACCAAACATACCAATACACCCCATAGCATTATTCAAACTTAGACGAGCCTTCAAAACACCAAAAACTACATGAAAACACCAAAATTACATCAAATTTAAGCCAATGAACTTTGAAACTTCCCAATTTCGCCAGCGACGTCGAAACCAACCAAAACACCTCCGATTGACCTGAAATTTTGCACACACACCCAAAATGACATTATGGACCTGGTCCAACTTCTGGAATCCCATTCCGACCCCGATAGCCTATTTTCCACTGCCGACCAAAAATCGCCAAAAACTAACTTTCGCCAGTTCAAGCCTAATTCTACACCGGACATCAAAACTTCATTCCGAACACACTCCTAAGTCCCAAATCACCTAACGAAGCTATTCGAGCCATAAAATCCGCATTTCGAGGTCGTTCACCAATAAGTTAACTCTCAGATGACTTTCTTAATTATTAGGCTACTTTGAGAGACTAAATGCCTCAATTCTCACCATGACCACTTCGGACCCAACACAACATAAACAGGCTAAGCACTATATGAAAGAGCAGAAATGGGGAAAACGGGATAAATCCCACGGAACGACCGGCCGGGTCGTTACAAATTTCTCAAAGCATGTGGATATCCTACCACAGAATCCACACGCTACTCTTTCACTCCCAATAGATTAAACCATCTCCTTAAGAATCTTCTCGACCTCTGTTGTTCATACTTGACCTGCTTGCAATTCAACCACCGGGAGGTTCCTTCCACTATGTCCTTCCTCCTCCTTCGCTACCTAAATGCTATCTCAAATTTCCACCTTTGTAGCACCCGGACGGATAAATTTTCACCAACTTTGATCCTTCATAAGATCATCTCTCTCGAGTCATTAACATTAGAAAAACCTGTTCAACCCTAAAGTCGCCAGATGCCACCATCTCTAATAACTGCTACTTAGGCACCATTCCACAACATCCTCTCCTGAAGAAAATGCGAAGGAGATAATAACACTGATGAGCGTTAATGCATTCCAACAAGGAAGACGACACTACACCACAATGAGAATTCCACCATGTTCAAAAATATCCAGTCTCGCTACTCCATCAACCAAGGCATGGTCATCCATAGTCCAATTGTCTGTCCTTTGCTGGAACTCAATGTCGGACCTCTAAACCATGAACCGAGAAATCCTCCTTTCGATTCATTCACTGCTGCGACACATAAAAAATCACCCTTCCGCAAGGCGATGATAATAGCCCACCCGAATACGCAGGGAGAAATATTTTGCACCGCATCTGCAGTACCACTACAACTCCTCGATGCCCAATTGATAATATGCGCTCAACATCGTATAAGAATGAGTATAAAGGAAATGAATGCAGAAGCTTCAATGCAATCAAACCTCACGACAAAGAATCAAGACGGAAATTTCTCCTAATTGCCCTGTAGCCTCTCAAAGATATGCACAAACATCTCCATAGTGATCCGCAAGACTCTACTAGCCTTGCTCACGACTCCCGAGATCTAAGTGAACCTAGAGCTCTGATACCAAGCTTTCATGCCCCAAAACCCGCTATAGGTCGTGATGGCGCCCAACGTTGCCGTTAGGCAAGCCAACGGTGAACTATCAACTTAATTATTCATTTTTATTATTTTGAAATCATGAATCTTATTAGATAGAGAAATTAACGCATTAATAATCGTAGACACATACAATTTAAATAAAATATAAAGTAAAAGTGTGACAATGTTAAGCAAAACCATAAACAAATTCTAGAATATCCCCGAATCCCGGTGTCACAAGTGCATGAGCGTCTGTTAAAGAGCAGTAGTAATACAACAACTGTTTGGAAAATGAAATAGACAACATAAAGTAAATAAATAAGATGGAGACTGTGAGGGTTGTGATGTGCAGCATAGGAAGCAACTCACCATAAAGTCCCCTCAGCAGTTCTGCCTACGCGCATGGATGACCACCTCATTAACTTGTCAGATCCTGCATGTTCAGTGTAGAAGTGCAGCATGAGTACGTAAATCAACGCATACCTAGCAAGTATCTAGCCTAGCCCCGGAGAAGTAGTGACTAGGGGTCAACAATGACAATTACTAGTGGTATAATAAATAAAATGTAGGAATCATAAGTAGTCATGAAATACAACAGGATCACTAAAGTAAGGAAAGTAGATAACGAAATTTGTTAACAAATATTATCAGATTAAGTATCCCCAAGTGCCACATGCTATCTCAACAAATAAGAACCATCAATTAGATATCCGATCCCAGATCATAAAGAGAATATTACGTAATTTCCAAGTTTATTTAAGATGGTAATCTCGTGGTTATTCAAAATCCTAGTGATTTTACGCACGAATTATGCAGAGGTTGTTCGGTATGATCCATATAGTCGTGTACATACACTGCCAAGGTCATAGCCTGATCTACTGAATGCATCTCATATATACATATACTGCCTAGGCTTTCGGCCCGATCTACAACAAAGGAAGAAGCTTATCGAATTGTGAGTTACGTGCTTACAACACAGCAGCATAAAGTTATCATGACTTTTACCGTTCATCAAATATCGCCAAACAACTAAAGGAACTAAAGCTCGGCCTAATATATTCCCAGATCAATTTCAATTATAAATCCACTTAATTAATCTAGCAAAATGAGTTCAAATAATTCAGATATTACGTGATAAAGTCCTAAGTCTACCCGGACATAAACATGCTCTTAGCTACGTCCGGACTCTCGACACCTTGTGCATACGTAGCACCAAACGATAGTAGCACATAACTATCTTAATACCTACGGGGTGGTTTCCCCCTCACAAAGTTAGACAAGGGACGTACCTCGCTCCGAAGTTTCTATAACCAAGCTCCAATGCCTCTCTAACTCCTCAATTCAAAGCAAAACAATCTGAAACTGGTCAAACAACATGCAAACCAATAAAAATATACTCCAACACTCATAATTAATTAATTTATAACAATTCTCAACTACGCTCGAAAAGTCAACAAAGTCAACCCTCAAGCCCTTGTTCCCGGATTCTGAAAATTCTTGAAGATAATCATTACCCATAACACCAAGAACTCAAATATATAATTTATTCTTAATTTCATGTCCAATTTTGTGGTCAAAATCCAAAAAACTATATATACTCTAAGTATTTAACTCACAATAAATGGGAATCACTTACCTCGCGATAGATGAAAATCTCTCTCCAAGTGCTCCCAAATTCGTCCAACCCAAGTGAAAAATGGGAGAAATGAGATAAGTCTCGAATTAAATCATGTTCTTCCAAGGTCCTTCCTCTTTGCGATCATGGAAAGTCCCTCGCGAAGGCTAAACCAAACTCACCCAAAAATCTCACTACGTGAACGTGATGCAGGTGACGCGATGCAGGTGATGCGATCGCGAAGCACACCCTGCCAAATCATCACGAACGCGATCTCATCTCTATGAACACGTACACCAAACCTGCCCGCCCCTCACCCATTCCTTTCGCGATCGCGAACATACCCACGCGATCGTGAAAAGATAACCTCCAAACCAGGACACCATGCCGCTTCGCATCCGCGATCCTTTCCACGTAAATGCAATAAACCATCTGCACCAACCCTGCGATCGCGAGCCATCATACACGGTTGCGAAAAACAACTTTGCCAGCTCCCAACCAACACTATGCGATCACGAGTCTATTTACGTGATCGCGATGAACTCCCCTCACCAGAAGCCAAAAATCATAAAACAAAGGAAAATAGTTTAAAATCATCCCGAAACACACCCTAGGCCCCCTGGACCCCGTCCAATCACACCAACAAGTTCCAAAATATAAAACGAACCTGCTTGAGGCCTCAAATCACACCAAGCAACATTAAAACTATGAATCGGCGATCGAAACCTTTCTTTAAACTTTCAAACTTTTAAATTTCGACGAACGCGTCCGAATTATACTTAAACATTCCGGAATGATGCCAAACTTTACGTATAAGTCACAAATCATAATGCAAACCTATTCCAAGGCTCGAAATCCCAAACGTACATCCATAACATCAAAGTCCACTTCAAATAAAATTTAGGAAATTCTAAAACCTTCAAAAGGCTAACTTTCCACAATAAGTGTTGAAATGCTCCTGCGCCACCCAATACTCAACCCGAATACACGCCCAAGTCCGAAATCATCATATGAACCTATTGGAATCTTCAAATCCCAATTTTGAGGTTGTTTACTCAAAAGTCAAACCTTGATCAACTCTTCCTACTAAAAGTTGCCGAATTGAGGATTTTCCGTACGAATCAACTCCGAACTTCCCGAAATTCAATTCTGATCACACATACGAGTCATAAAACATGAAGTGAAACTACTCAAGGTCTCAAATTTCCGAACGACGTGCTAGAGCTCAAAATTACTCGGATCGTTACAATAATTGTATAGGAGTTACACGAAATTATAAAAGTTGGTGCAAAATTGAAGTTGTAAAGATAGATGGCAAAGAACTATCAATAAAGTGAATACCCAATAACTTATAAAAAAATCAAAATTCAAAAGGGTTAGTAAATCATCATTGTTTAAACAGTACACACTCTAACTATTGTTTTCCCAAAATTACAATTATATTTAAATACGGAGCAACTTTTGCTACCATATTTAGTTCATATCTTTTAATCAAAAATATTTTAATTAAATTAAAACACACCATTAATATTTATTTATATGAAGATGAATATTTTTACCAATAATTTATTTTTATTGACACAACAAACATGTGCAATGCATGGACTCTATGACTAGTATAAAGTAAAAGTAAAACAAGAAAATTAGACAAGTAAAGATAGATTTTATTAAAGTAAATACCTTAACCCCGCGCAAACTATCAACTTTTTGTCAGTTTCCTAAGCAACTTAGACAATCTAAGTAAATAAGATGACAAGATATGTGAAGAATTGGTATGTTATAATCCTGAGAAATGGTGTAATTTACTATTCACAACTTCTTTCAAGTGTGATAATGTGGATAATAATGTGGTCGAATGCTTCAATACTTAGGTTTTGGGTCTTAGACACAAGACAATCAGTAGTATGCTTGAAAACATTAGGACAAAGACAATGATAGGTTCACCAAAGTAAGGCATCTACAGATACTTAGAATGATGGCATATCCTTATTAGGACCCGGAACCCCAATCTCGGGTTCGTAATGGCGCCTAACATTCCACTTGCTAGTCAACCCAATGTTAGTTAATTACCTAACCAGTTTTAACAATTTAAATCAAAATATTAATAATAAGAAACTGCAATAGTTTGAAATGGATGTGATAAGCATTCTAAAAGTTTTACAGATAAAGTTTGAACGAACTACAACTGTTTGAAATAAGGAATATAGTAAAGATAGGATAGAAGGGGACTTCACGGGCTATGAATTCCAGCAGCACTACCTCATGTCTCCAAAAGCAATTGAATCTGAGTAGTCTCTGCTACGCGTCGCTGGGACCAACACCAGTATCCGCACAAGAAGTGCAGAAGTGTAGCATGAATACAACCGACCCCATATACTCTATAAGTGTCGATCCTAACCTCGAAGTAGTGACGAAGCTATGGGAAGTCACTCACAAATAACATGTACGAAACAGTATTAACAGAAATAAAACAATATTGACAAATAACCGGACCCGTAGATCAACTACGAGAGGGACCCAGAATAACAAAATCTCAAAATATCATATTACAATACTTAGAACAATCTCTATAGCCACAAACAATTACAACACATCAAATCTGTTGTGGCGCGCAACCTGATCCCACCATATCATCGTCTTACAACACATCAAATCCATTGTGGCGCGCAACACCCACCATATAATCATCTGTTCATATCATATTCCATCCTTATCTCTTCATATCATATCATTTCAATACCGTTGTGGCGTGGAACCCGATCCCACCATATCACTTTATTTCAATACCTTTGCGGCATGCAATTTGATCCCAATAATTTAGAATTATTAACATAAACACCTCAACAAAAATATCAATACGAAAGAAGATGAAACGTATGGAACATTTAAGATTTACCAATATAACAGAGAATATCCAATACTTCGAAATCTCAAACCTTATCGATTCATCAATACAAGAATAGTTAAACGGCTCACATAAGCGAAATAATGTAATAGAGTGCATCGAGTAATATAAGGACAATAAAAACAGGTAAACACGTGACAACGAGAATATACAATTAAGGCAAGTAGGAACAAGCATCAAGTAAGCAGACTATTGAGTGACAAATGAACAAATCAAGCATGCAACAATTTAACAAGTAAAGCACAGATGTCAAGTAGGAACATGCAACAATTAAAGCATATAACAAGATATAACATGGAAGAACGAATACATGGAAATAAATAGACCAATCCTACATGCTAAATCTCACGATGATGCATATACACTCGTCACCTTGCATATACGTTGTTTTTTCACATAATTCACATAAACAAATTCAACGAGTCATAATTGTCACGACCTCAAATCCCCCCCCCCCCC
>ML402426.1:0-41464 GCA_005239525.1 Nicotiana knightiana | reverse complement strand
AAACCCCCCCCCCCCCGTATGATGTCGTGATGGCACCCGGTCTCTAAGACTAGGTATGTCACGCCCCAACCTCGGGGAGCGCGACAGGCGCTCAACCGAGTGAACCCGGTCGAACAAGCCTATTAGACATTTCCTACCCGACTCATTCATGATCCGAAATGGGGATGCGTTACCAATTGTTAAACAGGGGAGAGATCAGATATATATATATATATATATATATATATATATAAACGTTGCTAGTTCATATTTCATTATATTCATTACGCCATAGTTAAGTTTCCAAAAGTACATATAGTTTACAATTTAGTGGGAAAAGAGTTTCAAAATACAACATAATTCAGTTACCCATTCGATATCTATACATAACCCACACAAACGTTTACGGAGCCTCTAATGATACAAAAGACAATTATGACAATGCCGGGAATAAGGCCTCGGCTATACCTCAAAACGTGGTAACTTATAAAAAAGAAGAACTACATGACCCCTGGAAGAAATGGGGGCTCACCAAGACTGAAGTGATGAGAGCGCACCACTATCTGAGATGGAACCACCTACATCCATTCAAAGATGTAGCGTCCCCGGCAAAATGGACGTTAGTACTGTCGAATAGTACTAGTATGTATAGCTAAACACCATTGCATTAGAAAGATCAATAATACAGGAAGAAGTAATCACGAAATCAATGAAAAACTTTGACAACACCACAACATCAAATAAGAAATCACATATGCTTTCAAGTGAAATTACTATAGCTTTAGCTTGGGCCATTATTCGCATTAACACCTCATTATTCACAATACCACCGTACTCTTATACGGAATCCGATTACGACCCGATAGGCTAGGTCATCTCCCTCAGAGAAATTTTTTCACAATTTCTATTCTCATTTCAATTCCAGTTCAATTCCCAGCACAATACCACCATGTGTGCGGCATGGCATCGGATCACGTCCCGATCGGCTAGGCCGTCTCACTCAAGACATTTCTATTTTTAATCAATCATCTCATTCCTTATTTCACACACATATTCAATTCCTTCGGTGCTAGTGGCCACAATTGTTAATTCATACTAGGCACTAGGCCGCATTTCATAGTTCTAGTTCTTTCCACATATTTCCCATTATTATCAATTTCGTCAATAGCCTTTCAATTCAAGATATTAAGTACATATAGGATAAATCATGAGTCGTGGGCATATAGAGGCTTTCACATACTCTGGCAATTTAACACATATTCCATATCTTCAATACATCACCAAGTAACAAATAGCATAATGGGGAGCATTTAAATACATATTGCACATAAAGTCTTACAACACAAGCACGTTTGGAATGTCATTACCTACATCAATCAAGGTTGAAACTTACCAATTGTAGGGTCATTGTCACGACCCCAAATCCTAACAGGCCGTGATGGCACCTATCGTGGAACTAGGCTAGCCAACCATCTCATTACTACGCATTTGTTCAATTATAAAAGTTCACAATTTAATAATAAGCAGCAACCATAGCACAGAAATAATTTATTTAAGTCTTAACGCCCCAATAATAATCTAAACAACTCTCCCAAGACTGGAGTCAACATGGTCACGAGCATCTACGAAATAAACTAACTATACTAATGTCTTAAACAAAGTCTAGGAATGAAATTCTAAAACTAAATAAGGAAGGGAAATGGAGAAGTTGTGGACGCTGGACAGCTACCTCGAAATCCCCTATCTGCTGCTAACGAACTGAGACAGCTACTGTTCCGGGCCGTCACCTGGATCTGTGCACAGAGGCACAGGGAGTAATGATGAGTACGCCAACTCAGTAGTAATGAAAATAAATCACATTCTGAGAATTTCAAAACACACAGTACATATACACAATTTCACAAAACCAGTAAAACACCAAGTCACCATGTAGTATTCAACAATTAATATGTTCGAAATCAGTTTCCAGAAATCCTTTGAAAACAAGTGTAATATCAGTATCTCTCAGTAAAATTCTATCTAACACCAGTTTGAAAACGAAATAAATCATAGTTCAACAACTTAGTAAAAATTCTTCATAAAACTGCCCCTCGGGCTAAAATCATTTATCGTAACCATTGCCCATCAGGCATCCCCACCATCACTCCATATCAGCCCATCAGGCATCCTTACAGTCACTCAGTAACAGCCCATCAGGCATCCTCACAGTCACTCAGTAACATCCCATCAGGCACCTCGCAATCACTCAGCATAAGCCCCGCGGGCATCACTCATTAGGTACTTGCGCTCACTAGGGGTGTGTACAAAATCCGGAGGGGCTCCTACAGCCCAAGCGCTATAAACAAGATCATGGCATAAATCACTAATAATATAGGCCCACAGCCTCACCCATATCATAGTATCTGATCACGCTCAACTATGTCTTGTAGAAGACTAAGCGGGCGTTGCAAATATAATCCGGGGTATTATGCCCAGAGTCGATCCCACAGGGAATTTACGTATCAAACAAGTTGTTAGAATACTCAACTGTCACTTGATGTTATTTAAATTACTAAAGGTAAAGATTAAAACTAAAGATTAACTATGCTAAGGTGTAAACAATTGTAATAAAGATCTAAGGTTATGGTTTCCCCCGTCGGTGAACTTACTTCTCGGATACTTCATATAGCTTGATTAGTTGTCTCTATCAATCATGAACACTCTATCTACCATAAATCTCTCTCAAGTAATTATGATAATTTACTAGACGCACTCTCTCAAGTTACGCTAGCTAGATTGCATTACAGTTCACTTTAGATTGCACCCGAGGTATCGTTATCTCTAATCCAACCTCTAAACCCTCGGTTATGACTTTCGTCTATACTCCGGGAGTGATGTTGTTCAAACAACTACCTAAATATGCACTCTCTCTCAAGTAGATACATAATAAATAGGAACAGCTAATTGATGACCATTCAATTAACTACAACAAGAATGTAGTTGAACAAATAGAGATTAATCAACCAATTCGAACTATATTAATAACACAATAAGTTTATCCTCCAACGGGTTCTACCAAAACCCTAGGTTAAAGAAGTTAGCTAAGCAAATTCATAAGAATAAAACCCAAAATAACTTGCATAATTAAACTACAAAGTAATGACGAAAATCTGTACAAATCGATGTTTTGTCGTCCGTATCCTCTCTAATCTCGAATCTCTCCTTCGAATCCCCCCCTGTAGTTGTGTTTTAGGATTCTATTTATATGTTTAGGGCGAACCCTAACCGTGTAGGAGACTTCTATTTCAACCGGGAAACACTTAAACTCGTCAAAACTCGAATTTGGCCGAACTGGGAACCCCGGGCGTTTGGACCCAAAGGCCTGGCTAGGGCTGGCGTTTCAGCCCTAAGGCCTGGCTAACGCCAGGTAGGGTCAGGCTGTAGGGCTCTGTCGTCCGGCTATCGCCCGGGTGTCTCCTTTCGCGTATTTTTCGACGTATTTGCATCCCTTTAGTTCCGTTTCCATCTCCAATTCACCTACAAATGAAATAAACTCCATTAAGCACATAACAAGTGTATTTTTATCATTAATGCACCTCAAATGTAAGGTATATCACATGTTAAACTATGCAATTTAGTCTCGCATCAGTATCCTCACAATATAGGCATGCAGCCTCACTGAGTCAGACACTCTCAATTTGCCCTTCAGGCCATAAATATACCGGAATCTCGACCTAAAAATAGTGTTTCATTTTCAATAAATAGTATCAAAATAGTTTGAGTGTCAAACAATTATCAAGAAAAGACTGAGTGAAAATCATAACATATCAAGTGAGGAAAAACAATGAAAACAGCCCCCAAGGAGAGAAAAGATCGGCACTAGGCCTCAAACATGGCTTACAGCCCAAATCATATCAAGGTATATCTATACCATTAAGCATAGGCTTAAAAATCGGTTTCGCAACTCAATAGTTGCCTAAATAGGAAATATATCTCCAAAGTTCCAATCTTTGCATTCCAAAACTCGTGAAAGGGTGCATAGTCCGGGGTTTCATACCTCAGAACGGGATTTAAAGACATTACTTACCTCAAAACTAGCCCGAAAACTATTCCGCAACACGCTTGCCTCTCGTATCAACTTCCGAAGGCTCCAATTCTACCAAGTTCATATTTTTATTATCAATTTATGCTTAAGGAATAAATTCCAATCGAAAAATATCAAATTTATCTCAAAAACCCGAAATTGGTCAAAACCTGACCCCGGAACCGCGTCCCGAAACTCAGAAATTTTTATACAAAAATGTTATTCATCATCTCACGAGTCCGTACATATAAAGAACGCTAAAATCGGAGTTCGTTTGACCCCTCAAATCAATCCCTAAAGGTCTCAAAATCTCAAGCCCTAAACCCACCTTTTTCTACTGGTTTTAATGAATTAATTGCTAAGATTATGTTCTATAATCACCCATAATCAAGTTTTAATGATCAAAACAATTACCTCTATGAAGAACACTGATTTCCCTCTTCAAAAATCGCCCCCAAAGCTCTCTGTCCGTACAAAAATGGTGTAAAAAGGATTTAAGTTGCGGAGAGTTTATTTTATACTTTCTGCCCAGGGGTTCCGCACCTGCGCCCAATCGCACATGCGGTCCCACTAACCGCACCTGTGACTTTTCCTTAAACAACCTGACTCCGCACCTGCGGCTTCGCAGGTGCGGCCCCCTATCCGCATCTGCGAGTTTTCCCTGGCTGGACAAATCTCGCCCCTACAGAGCCTTCTTTCGCTCCTGTGGGCTCGCACCTGCGGCCAAACTTCCGCAGGTGCGGAAATCACTGTGACTCCACATCAGCAGTTTTTTGCTGCAATTCCCAACTCCGAAGTTCCCATTAACCATCCGAAATCAATCCCGAGCCCCTCGGGACCCCAACCAAACATACTAACACGTCACATAACATCATTCAAGCTTAGTTGCACACTCAAAACACCAAAACTAACATCAAAACACCAAAATTACATCGGATTCAAGCCTAAGAACTTTCAATTTTATAAAATCCACCAACGATGCCGAAACTATCCAAAACAACTCCGATTGACCTGAAATTTTGCATACACATCCAAAATGACATTACGAACCTGTTCCCACTGTCGGAATTCCATTCTGAACCTGATATCCTATTTTCCATTGCCGACCGAAAATCGCCAAAACTAACTTTCGCCAATTCAAGCCTAATTCTACACCGGGCATCACAAAATTATTTTGAACACGCTCCTAAGTCCAAATCACCTAACGAAGCTATCCGAGCCATAAAATGCGCATTCTGAGGTTGTTTACCAATAAGTCAACTCTCAGTTGACTTTTCCCATTATAAGGCTATCTTTAAAGGCTAAATGACTGAACTCTCACTACAACCATTCGATTTCAAGCCTATCGACTCTAACACATCAATAACAGAATAACCAACCTATGACAAGTCAATAGCAGCAATTATAATGCAGGTTTTACGTAACGACGGACCCCTCATTACATTCTCCCCCTCTTAAACAAATATTCGTCCTCAAACGGGTCTAGAAACATACCTGAAGTCTCAAACAAGTGGGGATATTTTCTCTGCATCTCCCGCTAGGTCTCCCAAGTAGCCTCCTCCACTGGCTGACCTCTCCACTGCACCTTCACTGATGATATATGCTTAGACCTCAACTTTCTGACCTCACGAGCTAAAATAGCTACTGGCTCAACCTCATATGACATATTACCCTCGAGCTGAACTGTGTTGAAGTCTAACACATGAGACGGGTCACCAACATATTTCCTGAGCATCGACACATGAAAGAGCGGATGAACACTAGACAAGCTGGGTGACAAGGCAAGTATATAAGCCACCTCTCCAACCTTCTGAAGTACCTCAAAAGGACCAATGAACCGTGGACTTAGCTTTCCTCTCTTTCCGAACCTTATAACACTCACCCTTCATGGGTGATACCTTCAGCAATACCTTGTCACCTTCCATAAATGACACATCCCGAATCTTCCGGTCCGCATAACTCTTCTGTCTGGACTGCGCCGTGCGAAGTCTCTCCTGAATGAACTTCACCTTCTCCAACGCATCCTGAATCAAATTTGTGCCCAATAACTTAGCCTCACCAGGCTCAAACCAACCAACCGGAGATCTACACCTTCTACCATATAAAGCCTCATATGGGGCCATCTGAATACTGGACTGGTAGCTGTTATTATATGCAAACTCCGCTAGAGGCAAAAACTGATCCCATGAACCACCAAAATCAATCACACAAGCCCATAGCATGTCCTCCGAAATCAGAATAGTCCACTCCGACTACTCGTCGATCTGCGAGTGAAATGCAGTGCTCAGCTCTACATCAGTACACATACCTCTCTGTACGGCCCTCCACTGAGATGTGAATTGAGTACCCCTTCAGAAATAATAGAAATCGAAACTCCATGCAATCGGACAATCTCCTTAATGTAAATACTAGCCAATTTCTCTAAAGTATAAGAAGTGCTGATAGGAATGAAGTGCGCGGACTTGGTCAATCTATCCACAATGACCCAAATCGCATCAAAACCCTTCGAAGTCCGTGGAAGCCCGACTACGAAGTCTATCGTAATCCGCTCCCACTTACACTCCGGAATATCTAACCTCTGAAGTAAACCACCTGGTCTCTGGTGCTCATACTCGACCTGCTGGCAATTGAGACACTGTGCTACATACTCAACAATATCTCTCTTCATCCTCCTCCACCAACACTGTTGTCTCAGATCCTGGTACACCTTCGTGGCACCCGAATGAATAGAATACCGCGAACTGTGAGTCTATGCTAATATCAACTCTCGAATACCATCCACATTGGGCACGCAAATACGGCCCTGCATCCTCATAACTCCGTCATCACCAATATTCACATCCCGGGCATCACCCCGACGAACTCTATCCTGAAGAACTAACAAGTGGCGGTTATAATATTATCGTGCCTTAATCTGATCAAATAAAGAAGACCGGGAAGTCATGCTAGCTACCACCCGTGGAGGGTCTGACAAATCCAATCTCACCAACTGACCCGCTAAAGCCTGGACATCAAGTGCTAATGGTCGCTCTGCTGCTAAAAGGTAAGTTAGACTCCCCAAACTCTCGGCTCTGCGACTCAAGGAATCGGCCACCACATTAGCCTTCCCCGGGTGATACAAAATAGTAAGATCATAATCCTTGAGAAGCTCTAACCATCTCCTCTGATGCAAATTCAAGTCCTTCTGCCTTAGCAGATACTGTAAGCTATGATGATCAGTGAAAATCTCACAATATACCCCATACAAGTAATGCCGCCAAATCTTTAAGGCATGAACAATGGCAGCCAACTCAAGATCGTGCATTGGGTAATTCTTCTCGTGCACCTTCAATTGTCTCAACGCGTAGGCAATCACCCCACCGTCCTGCATCAACACCGCTCCCAAACCAACTCTAGAAGCATCACAATATACTGTGTAAGAACCCGAACCAGTAGCAACACCAAAACCGGAGCTATGGTCAATGCTGACTTGAGCTTCTGAAAGCTCTCCTCACACTCGTCAGACCATCTGAATGGAGAACCCTTCTGGGTAAATCTAGTCAATGGTGAAGCAATAGAAGAGAATCCCTCCACAAAATGACGGTAATATCCCGTTAAACCAAGGAAACTTCGAATCTCTATAGCTGAGAACGGTCTGAGCCAACTCTGCACCACCTCAATCTTCTTCGGATCAACCTGAATACCCTCACTAGACACCACGTGCCCCAAGAAAGATACCGAACCAAGCCAAAACTCACACTTGGAGAACTTTGCATAAAGTTTCTCCTCCCTCAATCTCTGTAACACAACCCTCAAGTGTTGAGCATGCTCTTCCTGGCTACGAGAATAAACCAGGATGTCATCAATGAATACAATGACGAACGAGTCAAGGTAAGGCTGAAACACGATGTTCATCAATTGCATGAACACGGCTGGGGCATTGGTCAGCCCAAACGACATAACTAGAAATTCATAATGACCGTATCTAGTCCTGAAAGCAGTCTTCGGAATGTCAGAATCCCGAATCTTTAGTTGATGATACCCAGACCTTAAGTCAATCTTGGAGAACACCTTAGCTCCCTGAAGTTGATCGAATAAATCATCAATACGAGGTAAGGGATACCGGTTCTTCACTGTAACCTTATTCAGTTGTCTATAACCAATGCACATACGCATGGAGCCATCCTTTTTTTTCACAAATAACACTGGCGCACCCCAAGGTGACACACTAGGTCGGATGAACCCCTTATCTAAGAGTTCCTGAAGCTGCTCCTTCAATTCTTTCAACTCTGTTGGTGCCATACGGTAAGGTGGAATAAAAATAGGTTGAGTGTCGGGCACCAAGCCAATACCAAAATCAATATCCCTGTCAGGTGGCATGCCTGGCAGGTCTATAGGAAATACGTCCGAAAAATCACGGACTACAAGAATAGAATCAACAGATGGAGTCTCACTACTAACATCCCTCACAAAAGCAAGGTAGGACTCACACCCTTTCTCAACCATACGCTGAGCCTTTAAATAAGAAATCACTCTGCTAGGCACATGCTCTATAGACCATCTCCACTCAACTCTCGGAATTCCGTGCATAGATAGGGTCACGGTCTTAGCGTGAAAATCAAGGATAGCATGACATGGGGATAACCAATCTATGCCCAGAATTACATCAAAATCAACCATACTGAGTAACATCAAGTCCACTCGAGTCTCCAGACCCCCAATAATATAAGACACGACTGATACACAGGGTCCACAACAATAGTATCACCCACCAGAGTCAAAACATGAATAGACGTAAATAAAGACTCACGAGGCATATTCAAGAAGTGAGCAAAATAGGATGAGAGATAAGAGTATGTGGAATTAGGGTCAAATAAAGCCAAAGCATCAGTGTGACAAAACTGAATAGTACCTATAATCACCACATCGGATGCCATCGCATCAGGCCTAGCTGGAAGTGCATAAATACGTGGCTGGCCTCAACCTGCTTGACCTCCCCCCCTCTAGGACGGCCTCTAGCTGCCTGACCACCACCCCTAGCTTCCTAGATAGGTGGTAAAGTGACTGGGGCTGAAGCCAAGGGCTGAACCCTCTGCTGAGATGAACTACTAGGACGACAGGGACACTGCCTCCACTCATGTCCAAACTCTCTACACTCATAACAACTACCTAGAGCTGGAGATGAAAATTGACGAGAACCTCTGCCACCATGATAACCACCAGACGAAACATGCATAGACGAATCCTGATAAGATAATGCTCGGGCGGAGCTCTGAGATTGAAGGGCACTAAAATATGAATGTCCCTGATGAGAATTGCGAGGACCCTGCCCCGACGATACACCACTGTAAGTCGGGCGAGCTGGCTGTGGAGGTCTAAATGGATGACCTCTACTAGAATGAAATTGCTCTCTGGGAGGAGCACCACTGAAATTACCTGATCCCCGAGGCCTCTTAGCCTCCATCTCCTCACGCTCCTGCCTGCGAACCGACTCAATGTCCCGAGCTATATCAACAACCTATTCAAACGTGGCTCCATACACCCTCTCTCTGGTCATCAAAATCCGAAGCTGATACGTGAGACCATCCACAAATCTCCTGATACGCTCCCTTCTAGTGGGGACTAACTCCGAAGCATTTCTGGCCAACTCAGAAAACCTCATCTCATACTGAGTAACTGACAACTCTCCATGGGGCAGCTGCTCAAACTTCCTGTGCTGCTCCTCTCTGTGGGACTGAGGAACATATTTCTCCAAAAAGATCGTGGAGAACTGCTTCCAGTTGAGCGGTGCTGAACGAACCGGCCAACGCCTCTCGAATGATTCCCACCAAGTAAAAGCAGCACCTGCAAACTGAAATGTAGCAAATGAGACCCCACTGGTCTGAGAATTTCAAAACACACAGTACATATACACAATTTTACAAAACCACACCAAGTCACCATGTAGTATTCAACAATTAATACATTCAAAATCAGTTTCCAGAAATCCTTTGAAAACAAGTGTAATATCAGTATATCTCAGTAAAATTCTCAGTAACACCAGTTTGAAAACGAAGTAAATCATAGTTCAAAAACTTAGTAAAAATTCTTCGTAAAACTGCCCCTCGGACTAAAATCATTTATCGTAACTATTGCCCATCAGGCATCCTCACCATCACTCCATATCAGCCCATCAGGCATCCTCACAGTCACTCAGTAACAGCCTATCAGGCATCTCACGGTCACTCAGTATCAGCCCATCAGGCATCCTCACAGTCACTCAGTATCAGCCCATCAGGCATCCTCACAGTCACTCAGTATCAGCCCATCAGGCATCCTCACAGCCACTCAGTAACATCCCATCAGGCATCCTCGCAATCACTCAGCATAATCCCCACGGGCATCACTCATTAGGTACATGCGCTCACTGGTGGTGTGTATAGACTCCAGAGGGGCTCCTAACGCCCAAGCGCTATAAACAAGCCACATCATGGCATAAATCACTCACAATATAGGCCCGCACCTCACTCATATCATAGCATCCTCACAATATAGGCCTACAACCTCACTCAGTCAGACACTCTCAATTTTCCCTTCAGGCCATAAATATACCGGGTTAGTGTTTCATTTTCAAGAAATAGTATCAAAATACTTTGAGTGTCAAAACAATTATCAAGAAAAGACTGAGTGAAAATCATAACATATCAAGTGAGGAAAAACAGTGAAAATAGCCCCCAAGGGGTAAACAGATCAGCACTAGGTCCCAAACATGGCTTACAGACCAAATCATATGAAGATATATCTATACCATTAAGCATAGGCTTAAAAATCAGTTTCGCAACTCAATAGTTGCCTAAATAGGAAATATATCTCCAAAGTTCCAATCTTTGCATTCCAAAACCCATGAAAGGGTGCATAGTCCGGGGTTTCATACCCCTCACGACAGTATTTAAAGACATTACTTACCTCAAAACTAGCCCGAAAACTATTCTGCAACACGCTTGCCTCTCATATCAACTTCCGAAGGCTCCAAATCTACCAATCGAAAAATATCAAATTTAACTCAAAAACCCAAAATTGGTCAAAACCTGACCCCCCGGACCGCGTCTTGAAAGTCAGAAATTTTTATACAAAACTGTTCTTCATCATCTCACGAGTTCGTACATATAAAGAACGCTAAAAGCGGAGTTCGTTTGACCCCTCAAATCAATCTCTAAAGGTCTCAAAATCTCAAGCCCTAAACCCACCTTTTTCTACTGATTTTCATGAATTAATTTTTGAGATTATGTTCTATAATCACCCATAATCAAGTTTTAATGATCAAAACACTTACCTCTATGAAGAACACTGATTTCCCTCTTCAAAAATTGCCCCCAAAGCTCTCTGTCCGTACAAAAATGGTGTAAAAAGGGTTTAAGTCGCGGAGGGTTTATTTTATACTTTCTGCCCAGGGGTCCGCACCTGCGCCCAATTTCACGCACCTGTGGCCAAACTTCCGCAGGTGCGGAAATCACTGTGATTCCACACCAGCAGCTTTTTGCTGCTATTCCCAACTCCGAACTTCCTGTTAACCATCCGAAATTAATCACGAGCCCCTCGGGACCCCAACCAAACATACTAACACGTCACATGACATCATTCAAGCTTAGTTGCACTCTCAAAACCACCAAAACTAACATCATAACACCAAAATTACACCGGATTCAAGCCTAGGAACTTCCAATTTTCTAAAATCCACCAACGACGCCGAAACTATCCAAAACAACTCTGATTGACCTGAAATTTTGCAGACACATCCAAAATGACATTACGAACCTGTTCCCACTGTTGGAATTCCATTCTGACCCCGATATCCTATTTTCCACTGCCGACCGGAAATCGCCAAAACTAACTTTCGCTAATTCAAGCCTAATTCTACATCGGGCATCACAAAATTATTCTGAACATACTCATAAGTCCAAAATCACCTAACGAAGCTACCCGGGCCATAAAATGCGCATTCCGAGGTTGTTTACCAATAAGTCAACTCTCAGTTGACTTTTCCCATTATAAGGCTATCTTTAAAGGCTAAATGACTGAACTCTCACTACAACCATTCGATTTCAAGCCTATCGACTCTAACACATCAATAACAGAATAACCAACCTATGAAAAGTCAATAACAGCAATTATAATGCCGGTTCTACATAACGACGGACCGGGTCGTTACAGTCACCATGAGGTTTGATTTCTAAGAAGAGGTGGTTTTAGCCATACATACCTGAATATCTTTCCTTATGTTCGACGATATTTTGCGGGACCTTTAGCACCTTCAATCTATTTTAGGATTATCACAAATTTATTCAAGAATTAGAAGGATGATGGATGCTTTAGCCCATTCCCCATCCTTAACCATTTTTTAGCTCACATTGATCCTAGGTTTCCTCACCACTCATGCATGCACAACAATAAACCCCAAGCCCATGAACTATCTTGCTAGGTACCCATTTTAGAAAAAAAATTGAAATGTTGTGTTGGGCTTAGATTCTTACCTTTGATACGGGGACCTTCTTGAAAATCTTCAAGTAATTAGCAAGAATGGAAGGATATTAGTTTTATTTTTGGTCTCTCTCTCTCTCTCTCTCTAAGAACCCTTTCCCTCACTCTAGAAATGTAAGAAAAATAGCTCAATATGGCCTAATGTGGTGTTTTAACGAAATGGGGTCGGGTTTTAAAGATTAGAAAATAGGATCCTCGACACAGATCTGCGGTCGCATATGCGACCGCATAATGGTTATGCGGCCCTCAAAGTGACCGCAAAAATAGCCCTCAAGGGCTTGAATTTTCTGCCTAGGTATGCGACCAGTATGCGGTCCGCATACTTGTTCTACGGTCGCATAATGCACTACAGAACTTCCCTTTGCAAAAGTCTAATATGATTATGCGACCAATATGTGGCCCGTAAAGCGATTATGCGATCGCATAACTGACCTCAAAGTTGGCTAACGTTTCTGCCTCACTCAGCGGTCCGCAGAGTGATTATGCGATCCCATAATGGGCCGCAGAAACGCCTTGTTCTGCAAAATATTTTCCTTTAGGTTCGTAGTGTACTGATCAATCCAAAAAGTCCAAACCGCGAGAATTTCTACTATTATGACACATAAATCTAACTTGGCACTACGAAATTTAAGATTTTTGTTAAAAATTCGCGGGGCCTTGCAAGGTTAGCCTAACAAAACATACGGAATAATGGAATATAATTAGATCTCAAAACATCAACAACTATATGAATGAAAATTGTAACTCAACATGTACATCTCCCAAAACCCGGTGTAAATAGAAGTCACGGGCTCTAGATACAGTATTGAACACTCCTATACATCATTATCTATAAAGATGTAAAGAAATAAGAAAAGAACAAGATAGAAGGGGACTCCGAGGCCTGCGAACGCGGGCAGGTGTACCTTGAAGTCTCCAATAATAAAGCCACGCAACGCGCCAACACGAAGGCTGATAGGATGTACCTAGATCTGCCCAAAACATGTGTATAAGTATAGTATGAGTATACCACAATGGTACCTAGTAATTGTCAAGCCTAACCTCGGTAGAGTAGTGGCGAGGTCAGGTCAAGGCCCTACTGGAGATAATAAGAAACAAACAGAAGATATAATGATATAATAAAAAATGACATAGAAACAATAAAGAATTTATGGGAAGTAACAACACAAAATCAAGGAAAGCTAATACAACATGAAAGGAAAACAAGAATTTTACATGTTAAGGTAACAACAACCAAACAATACAGCAAATAAAGAAGATCAACAAGGGCACTCTCGAGGTACCACCTCGTAGTCCCAAATCATAAAATAACTCACAGTCTTTCCTTATATCACTGCGGGAGCCTTTATATTTGGTTTTGAAAATCATTTTTTTCCAAAATAGCATCCCGCGTTTTATCCCACCTTATCACACCGCATGGATTCTAGTAGTTCCCCTACTAGCCACGCGTATCAAGCCCACCTTATCTCACTGCATGCATTTTAACATCCAAACTTTATACCACCGCATGCGTACAAGTAATCACAATCGAACAGTAGAATCCTTGTGCAAACAATAACAATTGTACGGCGGAAACCTCGTGCAACAATAACAACAGCACAGCAGAAACCTCGTGCAAACAGACAAACAATCACCTCAACAATAACACCAAATCCAAAACACAACTACTAAATAAATGATATTTCACAACTTACACCTTGCGTCAAAAGAACCACGGCCTTGCAATTCAATACCAAACTCAACAACAAGATATTTCAAGGATAGAATTTTCATGTAAAGAATTCCACAGTTAAGTAATGAATACGGAAATCAAGAAAAGTAAGTAACTCAACTAAAGATGTGATACAAGTTGAAAATAGGAGATAAGACAAGTAAACATGTGAAATTAGGCTAAACATGATGATTACAACATGCCAAAGTAACTCGATTAAGGCATGAAAAGTAAACTACGTAGATAAAATCGAAATTCCAACATTTAGCCCATGTACACCCTCGTCACCTTGCATACACGGCCTTCACATATCACAAATTATCGCCACAGTACCAAATCCTAAGGGGAATTTCCCCCACACAAGGTTAGACAAGTCATTTACCTCAAACCACGCTCAATCAATCAATTAGAATGCCTTTCCCTCTCGAATCTATCCAAAACAATTTCATACTATAAATATAACTATAGAAAACTAATTTAAATATGAAATAATAATCTTAGCTAAGAATTGAAAATTCACTCCAAAAAATCGACCTGGGTCCACGTCTCAGAACCTGACCAAAATTATAAAATCCGAACACCCATTCGATATCAAGTTCAACCATACAAGAGTTACAAAAATTCGATACCAAAATCTCGCTCAAATCCCCAAAATTCGGCCTAAGAAGTTTCCTCCATTTTCCCCCAATTTTTCAATTAAATGATGAAATCAAAGATAGATTAGTGGAATTAATAAAAACGAGTTAAGAACTCTTACCCCAACAATCCCTCAAAAATTCGCCTTAAACCGAGCTCTCAAAGTCCAAATTGTGTAATATGAAATAAACCCTCGATTTTGAAACTTAAGTCTGCTGCCCAGTTATATACATATCGCGATCGCGTAAATCCTCTCGCAATCGCGTAAGAGAAACTTCTGCCCAGCTCAACTTAACCCTTTACGATCGCGCAAAAGCACATGCGAACGCGGATAACAACACTGCTATAACATCATGTTCGCATCACAAGCTACGCAATAGCGTAGCACAACTGCCTCGCCAATTCTTCTACGCGAAAGCTAACTGCGCCACATGTTCGCGATTTATTGCAAGTCAAACCCTACGATCGCATCCTTCTCTCCGCGAATGCGTAGAGTAAAAACCATCAGGCCATAAAAACCTCTTCGCGATCGTGGTTCAAACCACGCGATTGCATAGAAGGAAACCAGAAGCACCAGATTCAGCAACTCCTCAACAATCCAAAATGTGCCTAACATGGTCCGAATCACACCCGAGCCCCCCCCCCCTCCTCCCAGACCTCAAGCAAACAAACCAACAAGTCCCAAAACACGATATGAACATAGTCGAGGCCTTAAATCACATCGAACAACATCAAAAACATGAATCCCACCCTAATTTAAGCCTAATGAACTTATACACTTTTAACTTCTACATTCGATGCCGAACCCTATCAAGTCAAGTCTGATTGACCTTAAATTTTTCACACAAGTCTAAATGACATTATGGACCTACTCCAACTTCCGGAATAGGAATCCTAACCCGATATCAAAAAGTCCACTCCCTATCAACTTTCCAAAATCTTCCAACTTTCGCCAATGAACGACGAAATAACCTACGGACCTCCAAATCAACATCCGGACACGTTTCCAAGACAAAAATTACCCCATGCAGCTATGGAAAATGCCAAAACTCCATTCGGAGTCGTCTTCACACAAGTCAAACCATGGTCAACTCCGATGACTTAAACTTCATATTTAGGGACTATGAGTCTCATTTCTCGCTGAAACTTTCCTTAAATCGACACCAAGAGCAAGTCACATAATCATAAAATGAAATAGATGAAGCAATAATTAGGGGATCGGGGCTAATAATCTCAAAACGACCGGCCGGGTCGTTACAATAAATCCCTCAAGTAAAGATTAGACACAACACTTACTGTCACGACCCAAAAATTCCACCACAGGCGTCGTGATGGAACCTAGTCTCTAAGACTTGGTAAGACGATTACATACATTTTGGGCCATTCTTTTAAACATATAATCTAATACAAGTGTCGAAACCAACAGCGGAAATAATTATAACAACCTCCCAAGACTAGTAATACTGAGTCACTCTAACTGAATACATGCAATGATCTCAGGGATAGAATATACAATAATGTTCGAATAAGAGTTGAAACAAAATAAAACGAAAAGACTCCAAGGGACTGTGACGGCCAAGCAGCTCTACCTTGAATCCTCGTGATCAACACCCTAACTCTGCCCGAGTCCGATATATCCAATACCTGGCTCTGCACAAAAATATGCAGAAGTGTAGTAAGAGTACACCACAGTCGGTACCCAGTAAGTATCAAGACTAACATCGGTAGAGTAATGACGAGGTACAGTCAAGACACTCACTAGTCAATTAACCTGTGAAATATACCATACAAAAATAATAGAAAACAAATAGCAGTGATAGAAACAACATTCAACTAGTTATATAAACAGCAAGGCAGCAAGAACACCATAAATATTGCCCAAACGAATAATGAACACAAGAACAACTAATTAATCAAGTCCTTCAAAATATACATCTTTTATCTACAAGTTTTTCGAATAGAAATCTTTAGAATATAATCCTTTCAAATAAGTATCTTACGAATATAATTCTTTCAAATAAATATCTTTCGAATATAATTCCTTCAAATAAATATATTTGAAATATAGTCCTTTCAAATAAATATCTTTCGAATATAATTCTTCAAATAAATATCTTTCGAATATAATTCTTTGAATAAAATCTTTCAAATATAATTCTTTCAAATAAACTTTCTTGAATATAATCATTTCAAATAAAATATTTTTCGAATATAATCCTTTCAAATAAAATATCTTTCGGATATAATCCTTTCAAATAACATATATGTCGAATATAATTCTTTCAAATAAATATCTTTCAACTATAATCCTTTCAAATAAATATCTTTCGAATAAAAAAAAATTCAAGTAAAAGTCACCATGTGACACCTCATTTCAAAATCATAAAAATTACGGGTCTCGGCCTACTTTCATATTTCCATGGAACCTCGTGCCCATATCTCTATCACAACTGCACGGACTACTCACGTGCCAATATTATCATCATTTACTCGTGGGGACCTCGTGCCCACATTTCATATCACAAATTCATGAATAATTCACATGGCAGAAGACATAACAATATAATGATATGACTGAGAAGTGAACAATGAGAAATTACAGAAAGAAAACAACACAGTAAATAGAGGTAAACAACTGGGGAGCTCCCGAGGTACCGCCTTGTAGTCCCAAAATTAAACACATAATAGGGGTGCTCCCGAGGTACTATCTCGTAGTACCCAAAGTAAATACATAACAGGGGGATCTTCCGAGGAACTGCCTCGTAGTCCCAAAAGTAAATATGCAGACAGGGGGATCTCCCGAGGAACCGCCTCGTAGTCCCAAAAGTAAATATGCAGACAGGGGGATCTCCCGAGGAACCACCCCGTAGCCCCAAAATTAAATATGCAGACAAGGGGATATCTCGAGGAACCGCCTCGTAGTCCCAAAAGTAAATTTGCAGACACGGGGATCTCTCGAGGAACCGCCTCGTAGTCCCAAAAGTAAATATGCAGACAACGGGATCTTCCAAGGAACCGCCTCATAGTACCAAAATTAAATATGCAACTGCAAAGATGGAAAAATAACTCAGCAAGAACGACCGCTTCTTAAATCTAATTTTTTGATAAATATATTAACGTTTCAATTTAAACTTATTTAATAAATTATTTGCAGACGGAGAATCCATAATGTAATTATTTCCAGGAGATGTTAACTCAACAAGCACACGGAATTCATATAAAAATCATTGTATCAATCACATCAAATTATCATATAGAACAAATTCGACAATCAAAGAACGAGGCATGACAAATAAGGATTTAATAAGTGCCAGCAATTTTGAATTTAATACTTTAAAATGCCAACGACTTTAAACCAATAAAATTACACATATAAGCTCGAGTACATACTCTTCACCTCGCGTACACGGCTTTCACATTACACAAATGGCACATACGACTCAATGCCTAAGGGGTAATTCCCCCACTCAAGGTTACGCAAGATACTTACCTTTTTTGAAGTTATGACGGTATTCCAAAATAATTTTCTTGCTTGAATTGACCTCGGACAGCTCAAATCTATCTAAATTAATTATACAACTTCATTAAAATTCATCCGAAACAATTCCAGATAATAAAATATCAACTTAAAATTTTTCAATAAAAGGTCAAAAAAATGCCAACCCTGGGGCCCCCTCTCGGAACCAAATAGAATTTTTATGAAATTTGAACACCCATTCCAATACAAGTTCAACCATAATAAATTTACCAAATTCTGATAACGAATCGACCTCCAAATCTTAAATTTTTGTTTTTTGAAAGATTTTGCAAGAACTCCATTTTTTTCCAATTGATTCACTAATAAAGGATGAAAATAATCATGGAATCATGAAACATATTGAAAACAGAGTAGGAAACACTTACCCCAGTCCATTTGGTGAAAATCCTCTCAAAAATCGCCCAAATCCGAGTTCCCTAGCTCCAGAAATGTTGAAATGAGATTAAAAAAAAACAAAATTGCTCAACAAAAACCCATTTTGCGTCACCAAAAGTCCGTTTCCCATCACTAAATGTCACGACCCCTCCGTAAAACGTCGTGATGGCACCTAGTCTCTACGACTAGGTAAGACTAACAAATTGCGGAAAATAACAAAATGAAAGTAAAGCTTAACAACTAACAACAATAGATAACTGAATAACTTAGTAACAATGTCGCTTGGCATGTACAATAACCAATACTCAATAAATATAGAGTCTTCCCAAAACCCAGAACATCGTAAGTCACAAGATACAAAAGGAAAATAGTATCTTTATACTAATAAAAATAAATACATGAAGTGTTTGACGTAGGGAAGAATAGAGGGGGACTCCGAGGTATGTGGACGCGACAGATATACCTTGAAGTATCCAAACTGTCTCTGCTCACTGATAATGTGGCTGATAATGAGCACTTGGATCTGCACACAAAACATGTGCAGAAGAGTATCGTGAGTACACCACAATGGTACCCAGTAAGTGCAAGCCTAACCTCGGTTGGGTAGTGACGAGGTCAGGTCAGGCCCACTGGTATATAATAAATAAAATAGGAGAATATAACAGTATAATAAGAGACTGGAATTAACAAAAGGAAAACACAGTGAAATAACATACAACACACAGGGATAAACAGCAGGGGATCTCCATAGATACTGTCTCGCAGTCCCAAATCCTAGAAGGGGCCGGAATAGCACTGGCGGCTAGAAGAGTTGAATGAACGTGACGACTCACATAACCATTACCATGATGAACTGTAACAGGGCCACGAGTACCACTATAAGTTCCAAACTCTGGAGACCTCTTGACCTCCCTCTCTTCTCTCTCCCGAGCAAGCATACCCTCCAACCTCTTAGCAATACTCATAACTTGCTGGTAAGAAATATCCATCTCTAACTCTCGAACAGTGGTAACCAAGGCTGGTGCATGTCGGGCCAAATCACTAAAGCGAAATACATACTCTGACACAGTCATAGCACCCTGGTGAAACTGCTCAAACTCCACGCGCCATGCATCCTTGAGGCTCTGAGGAATATATTCCCTCAAAAACATGTCCGAGAACGGAGTTCATGTAAGTGAAGCTGCCTCAGCCAGACTACCGAACTCATAAGTACGCCACCACTGATAGGTTGCTCCTCTAAGCTGGAATGTAGTAAAAGAAACCCCACTCGACTCTGCTACACCCATAGAATGGAGAATACGGTGACACTCCTCTAGAAAACCCCGGACATCAATTGTCTCCTATCCACTGAAGGTAGGAGGATGGTACTTCTTGTACCTCTCAAGTCTAAGCTGCACTGCCTCAGAAACTGTTGCACTAGCCTCGGGCTTAACCGGAGCTACCGGTTGCATTGGTATAATCTCTGGAACCTGGTCAACCTGAACCCGCTGCTCTGGGGTATGGGCGACAGGAGTCTATGCTCCTCCCCCGGCCTAAGATGTGGCAGGAGCAAGTGGAATCAATCTATCCTGAGCTAAGGTGCTGAACAAGCTCAGAAACTGGGCTAGAGTTTCTTGGAGGGGTGGTGCAGCAACAGGTACCTCAGGTGCCTTCTCTCCAGCTGGAGCTACTGGGGGTTCCTCTGTAGAAGCTCGTGCAGTTGCTCTAGCTGCACCGCGTGGATGTCCTCGGCCTCTACTGTGACCCCAGCCTCTCGCGGCTCTAGCATGGGGCGCGGGTGCCTGATCATCAGATCCGCCTATACGTGGCTTCACCATCTATGAGAGAATAGAATACAGAAGTTTAGAATTTAGAAGTCATTCATTTCGCACGACAGTGTAATTTTTTTCCTAACAGTTCCATAGCCTCCCGAAGATAAGTAGAGACGCCTCCATATCGATCCGCGAGAATCTAATAAACCGGCTTGTGACTCACGACACTATGAACCTAGGGCTCTGATAACAGCTTGTCACGACCCGAAATTTCCCTCCATAAAACACCATGACGGCACCTAGTCTCTACGACTAGGTAAGCCTAACAAATTGTGGAAACATAACAAAATGAAAGTAAAGCTTAATAACTAAAAACAATAGACAACTGAATGACTTAGTAAAAATGCCGCTCGGCATGTACAATAACCAATACTCTATAAATACACAGTCTTCCCAAAACCTGGAACATCGTAAGTCACAAGCTACAAAAGGAAAATAGTATCTCTATACACCAAAGTATAATAAAAAGAAATACAGGAAGTGTTTGACATAAGGAAGAATAGAGGGGGACTCCGAGGTCTACAGATGCAGCAGATATACCTTGAAGTCTCCAAACTGTCTCTACTCACTGATAATGTGGCTGATAATGAGCACTCGGATCTGCACACAAACTTGTGCAGAAGAGTAGCATGAGTACACCACAATGTTACCCAGTAAGTGTCAAGCCTAACCTCGGTGGGGTAATGACGAGGTCAGGTCAGGACCACTGGTGTATAATAAATAAAACAGGAGAATATGACAGTATAATAAGAGATTGGTGTCGCGCGCCTTTTTTTCTCGTGAAATCGGGTTTCAAAATTTTTGGGACAACTCCTATTTTGAGAGGGTAGGGAACTGGGAGTTGAGAGAGTCGTCACTTAACGAATTAAGGTATGTTAGGGAACCTAGAGCAGATAACTCATATAACCAATTTACATCACCAGAGATCGGGTAAGGGCTCAAGTTACCTCGAGGGGAAGGTGTTAGGCACCCCTCGAGGTCCACAACGGTGGGTCCCAATCGAACTTAAATTAAGAGAATTAGTCTAAGGGGAAGAAAGCAATTTGGACAAATAAAGTACTCAATTTATTTTAAAACAGGAATAAAAGGAGGGGGGTCCTAAGTTTTTTAGCCTATAGGATCACCCCGTGCAATACTTTGTAACTCCCTCAAGTCAGGGTGTTACTCATAGTACTTAGCACACGGATTATCATCTTCTTACTACTCGATTACTATCTTTAAGTTGTTACTTAAGCGTTCTAGTTGATTCTTGCTCGTTCCCTATGCGTGCACTACCCGTCCCTTATCTATGGCCCTGGAGGTATTAGGACCTCTATTTGGGATAGTTATAGACCCAGCCTATGTTGCTCAAAAATGTAAAATCTAAGCGACAAGAAAAGACAATTAGGACTTTCAGATAAAAATCAAATATAGGCTCATATTGACCTCCAGACATAAAACAGCAAATGCACGCAATCGAATCAGCAAACTATATTAACCTTAAAGTCCTATAGGTAGGATATCTATGTGAGAAAACAGAGTGCAGAGGCAGTTTTATTAAGGCGAGTGTTAAGACCTGTTGTTTCCCTACTGATTTTATTCAGTATAATCTGGGCACTTCAGGAAGTAATACATCACAAATATAAAACCCAGAATTATTATTAACTTCCTACAGGTATATTGCCTAAGTGATTGACAATGGCGATTGAATTCAGAACCAATTAATGGAATCCTATAGGCATGATTACTACATGTAGCACTGATTTTAACTTTATAGAGACATGTTTTATTTCCCTTTTTAATCCTATAGGCCTGCGTTTCAATTATCTAAATTGATTTTGATCTTATAGGCATGACATCTATCGCCTGAATTGATTTTTTTGATCCTATAGGCATGATTTCTAGGGTTGAAACTGATTTTAGTCCTATATGCATGGTATCTATTATTGAATTTATTTAACCCTATGGGCATGACATCTAGTGAGCAGTAATACATGCAGGAATTGTACACATTGCTAGAAAATAATTAAATCAAATAGTGGGATCCTATAGGCATGATTGCTAATGCACGTCTGTTAGACATATTGATAGATCCTATGGGCAGGATTTCTAATGCCATTATAATATCAACCTTATAGGCAGGATCTCTAATGATGAAAATATAGAACTCAGAATTAATACCATCAATGAAAGTCCTATAGGCAGGATTTCTAAGCGCAAATATAGAACTCATACAGTTTTTACCAAATGAACAGAATTAACAGCATAGCTGAAACCCTATAGACAGGATTTCTACCCAGTTTAACAAAAGGAAATAAGAAAAAATCCTAACTTTACTAAATATCCCCCAGAATCTGTTTATTACTAAGTTATTATAGACCAGAATAGCAAATGAATTATACAATAGTAATAAGATATACTATAGGGAGCCTTCATTAGGTCCAAATAAACCTGGGAACCAGGTCTTCCAACCATAACAACTTTGAGGAATAGTATAGTGATTCACCCATAGCACATTAGAACCAGGTTTCTGATGTGTCAAAGTTCCCAAGGGCCTCAGGGACCCAGAGCAATGCTCGCATCAGAACCACACATTCAAAAGATAGCTCACACTGGGGTGGTTGAGAACCTAAGGGACTAAGAGTGGAGGTTTTAAGAATCAGCATATAAAAAAGAAGTAGGGTCTGATTTCAAAACAGTTTGATTTCGGAAGAAACAAGGTTTAGAACACAGAATTGCATTCAGAAACAACAAAGTTTGCAAAGTACATAGCTTCAAAGAGACCTAATTATACTAAGTGAGCATGTTGATATTTAGGACAACCATTTCTTAATCACAGAATTATGTTAAGGCAAACAATTTGGTTGAACAAGTTGGGCAGCACACATTAAGTAACCATAGAAATCTGTGAGGTTAGGATTAATGAACCAATTTCAAGTTAATGGTATCATAAAGATGCTAAGTTCAGAACAGGTGCAAGATCAACAAATAGTTCATGAAACAAGTTAAACATTAAGCTAACTTGTAAGAAGATTCATATTATTCAAAAATAGCTAATCTTAAACTAATAGTATTAAGCATAAGATTAGAAGAGAGTCATAGGAGAATAAAAGGTAGAATCATGCTGAAAGTAAGGTTCAAGACATGTTGTTCAAGTAACACTGATTATGAAAACATGAAGAATGAAACGATAAGGGATTAGGGCTTACCAGTTAAGCAAGAAAGCAAGTAAATATGCTACAGCAGTTAAGTTCCAGAATCACTTGGCCTTGGCTTTCAACCAGCCAAGATCAAAAACAATGAGCACAGAATCAGAGTATGAGAATTAAGTTTTAGTGAGAATATGAGAGTTCGAGTCCTGTCTAAAGGGAAGAGGGGAAAGTGTTTAAATAGTATTCAATTAGGCAGAAAGATAAGGGAAGAAATCAAATATACAGAAATAAGGAAAGACGTTAAACTCAGAATCAATTTAAGTCAGAGTTCGTCAATTAACAGGCGTAATAGTGAGTAATCAGGCGAGTACCACTCAAAATAAGGAAAGCATCATATAAAAATCAATCAACAATCAGATGCCAAGCAAAATAAGGTAAAGAAATAATGAGAACAAGGTAAATCGAACAGAATAAGGAAAATATCAGTACCATACGAGAAAGGAAAGAGTAAAAATCTCAGTAAAAAATTTCAAACCATATTTTAGGTAAAACCATAAAATCAGCAGAGATAAAAGGCAAGAGTCACATGCTTTATAGGATGAACGTAGACGGGAACATATTCACAGAACATATAATCAAACAGATCTGGCCCTAAAATAAAAGGTTCGAAACCCTAGTTTTAGGTAAGCCATAAAATCGATAAAAACATAAGTAAAGAATCAAATATTTTGTTAAAGAGAACATAGACAGGGGTTATTCATAGAACCGAACCAGTTCTGGTTCGATTAAGAAAATTTGAAACCCTAAATTGGGTAAGTAAAAAGATTTAACAAAAAATGAGCAGATTTATACGGAATAACATAAAAAGTAAGGTTAAAGCCAGTTTTGGTTTGAATCGAAAAGATCTGAAAACCCTAACCTTAGGGTTAAGTAAGATCAGTGAAAGATACGAAAGATATTCGTACTTACACAGGAAAGCTGATGAATATAGATGGAAACAATCAGTAGGTTAGAGATTTAAACTAGCCTGGGTTCGATCTCTAAAGAAAATTAGGTAACACCAAAAATAGGTAGCCGGTGAGGAAAGGGATCCAGATAAGGTAAAGAATCACCGCGTAATTCCATTTCTGGGTTGGAATCAAAAGGGAAATGGGGATTGCGGCGCTAGAGTTTCAGAAGATAGGGGGAGGAAGATGAGAGTTCTTGGTGACGGCGGGTAGGGTGGAAGTGATTAGGGTTTACGCAAGTTAGGTTAGTTAAAGGGGTGGGATGATTGTGAACCGTTGATTTTAGAAATCAATGGTCCTGATTTAAAGGTGTTGGGTCAGGTTTTAAACGGGTACATAGATTGAGTTAATGGGTATTAGGGTATTAGGCTAGTGTAATTGGGTTGGGGTAATTGGGTTTGGTCCGAAATTAATTAAGAAAAATGGCTAGATTTTAAATACCTAATTAAATCAGTATAATAATTTATACAAAAATAATTAATAGTAAAAAAATGTCATTTGTGCATGAAAATGATTTAAAATAATTACTCGATATTATAAAAATATAAAAAGTCATTTTCTGTATAAATAATGTAATTATGCATATATATATGGGTTATTATTGCAAAATATGCAATTTTAGCCTTAGGATGCAAATGTAATAATATATCAAAAATATTTAAATCTTAATATGGATATAGATGATGAAAAATAACAAATCATTATAAAATTAATTGTGATGCAATTATTTATATAGTAAAAATGCAGGAATAAATTGATTAAAAACCTTTTAAAATTATAGAAAATTATGGAAAAATACTTGATGATGCGTATGCACTATTTTTAAGGTATATATGTATTTTTGAGAAATATGAGAAAAAATTGGGTATCAACAACTGGAATTTAACAAAAGGAAAACACAGCGAAATAACAGTACAACACACAAGGATAAACATCAGAGGATCTCCCGAGATACCATCTCGTAGTCCCAAAATAAATATGCAGGGAGAACTCCCAAGGTACCGCATCATCGTCTCAAAAGCAAATATACAGTGAGAACTCCTGAGGTACCGCCTCGTAGTGTCAAAAGTAATTGTGCAGGGGGAACTCCCGAGGTAACGCCTCGTAGTCTTAAAAGTAAATGTGCACACAGTTCCAACTACGGTCAAAATTCTAGAACTTAAGCTTCCGTTTTAAGCACTAAGTGTCCCAAGACACTCCAAAACCACAACCGAAACCTCCCGGAAAGTCATATAAGCAGAAAAAGATATGGGGGAAGCAGTAAATAGGGGATCGGGGTTATAACTCTTAAAACGATCGGCCGCGTCGTTACACTAAAGGCCCGCACCAGAACCTACTTGCACCAATAATTTAATTTTTCACTAAAAAGGCTCTAACTCCATCATACAAACTCGGAATTCAACGATTCTTGTTTCTATGAGTCACAAATAATAATATGAACCTAGTCGTTCAATTGAAACTCAATTCGGAGATTACTTGCTGAATGCGATACCAATTTCGCTCTTTAAAGAATTAACATGCTTCGTGCTAAAAACTCAATCGTGACTTGATGAAATTAGACCAAACACTCCAAATCATTCCTATAATTCGTTATCAAACTCCCAGAAATCTTGAAATCGTATTTTGATCTCTAGAACTAAAAGTGGTTGGATCATTACATGCTTATACTCAAAACGTCAAACTCTTCCAAAACTCATCTGAGCCCCGTGGGACCCAAACCAAGTATAATAACAAGTCCCATAACATGACACGAACTTAGTCGATACCTCAAATTACATTAAACAATACTAAAACACAAATCGCACTCCAATTCAAGCTTAATAAAAACTAACGAATTCCAAATTCTACATTCAATGCCAAAACCTATCAAATCAATCCGGATGACCCCAAATTTTGCACATGAGTCCTAAATGACATAATGGAGATATTTCAATTTCCAGAATCAAATTTCGACCTCGATATCAATAAAGTCAACTCCCGGTCAAACTTTCTAAAAATATTCCACTTTCCAACTTTCACCAAAAATGCATCAAATTGTCCTACGGACTTCCAAATCAAAATCCGGACATACGCCTAAGTCCGAAATCACCATACGAAGCTATTGACATCATCAAAATCTCATTCCGGAGTCGTTTGCTCAAAATTCAAACTCTGGCCAACTCTTTTCATTTAAGCTTCAAAAATAAGGATTGTTCTTCCAGTTTAATTCCGAACCTTTAAAAATCAAACTCGAACGCACACGCAAGTTATAATACATATTATAAAGTTTTTCGAGACCTTAAATCGCTGAACAGAACGTTAATTCTCAAAACGATAAGTCGGATCATTACCCTTACCTTTTTCGGCAATCATATCAACACTCAACCACGACCTTTCCTTTAGAATTAGACTCCAAACCAGTCCAATCGAGCCAAATATAGTTCAAATAATTCAAAATAAGCTTTAGAAACTACCCGCAAGTGAAAAAGATTCGATCTTTAATGAAATTGAAAAATGTCAAACCCGGGCCCACCCGATCAAAACCCGAGTCCAAGGGTAGATCTCAACTACCCATAACACCATGAGTCTATACGTGTTTTGTTTCAAATTCCTAGCCCAATTCGACTTTCAAATCTCAAATTTTTATTTTTCAAAATATAGACAAAAATCCCCAATATTTCTCTTAGATTATTATGAATTTGATGTTAAATCTCATGTATAACCATGTAATATAATTGAAAATAGATCAAAACCACTACCCAATGATTATAGGTGAAAATCCCCTCTCTAAATCGCCTCCTACCGAGTCTAGAATTCTAAAATGAGATAAATGAGATGAAAATTTGTCTTCCCAGACCTTTTGTTCAAGTGCAGATGTCGCAATTGCGAAGAAGGACTTGCAATTGCGGCACCTGACAAACTTGAGGAATGCCGCAAATGCGGCACTGACTTCGCAAATGCGACCACATGATCGCAGTTGCAAAACTACCCAGTCCCAGACTTGCTTCGCAATTGCGAGTGAGGCATTGCAATTTCGATACCTGCCCTTTACTATTCACTTCGCAATTGCGAGGTTGGTGCTTGCAATTGCGATAACTAAAGCACCAGCACACCAACAACCCAAAAATGAGTTCAATCTAATCCAAAACTCACTCGATCCCTTGGGGCTTCAAACCAAACATCCACACAAGTCTAAAAATATCATACAAACTTGCGTGTGCGATCAAAATACCCAAATAACATCTAGAACTATGAATCGGACATAAAAACGCATGAAGTTCAAAAGAAAACTCAAGAACCTTTAGAATCATAACCAAGCGTTTGAATCCTATCAAACCAACTCCGAATTTCACCAAATTTTGCAGACTTCAAATAACGAAACGGACCTATTCCAAATCCCAAAACCAAAAACCTGATAACCATAAAGTAAATCTACGGTCAACCTAGGAAGTTTCCAAACATTCAAATTACTAACTTTCAGCAGAATAAGTCAAATCAACCTAGGGACCTCCGAATTCAATTCTGGGCATACGCCCAAGTCCAAAATCACAATATGGACCTACTGGAATCATCAAAATACTGATCTGGAATTGTTTACCCAAAATGTTGATCATGGTCAACTCTAGGCTCATTTTTAGTCAAAATTCTCATTTTTTTCAAAATTTTACATAAAGGCTTTTCGAAAAATGACACATAGCATGCACGCAAACCAAAAACTATTAGATGAATCTACAGGAGGTCTCGAATCATAAAAATAAAGGCTAGTATTCAAAATGACCTATCGGATCGTCATAATCCCCAATGTCAATGATGGTATTAAATGTAAATACGGAGGGATCAATGGGGTAATTAATACAATAAAATGGTGATGTTGGGCATGAAGTTAAGTGTGTTATAGGGATTAAACATATTGTTAAGTTTCGTACTGGAGAATGTAATTTCAGATGTTGGAAACTAAAGGATATCTTGTGCACATGCAGTAGCAACAATGCATCGCAATAGAATTACATCCACTTTGTCACGACCCAAAATCCGCTAAAGGTCGTGATGGCGCCTAACACCGCCGTCAGGCAAGCCAACGGTAATCTATCAACTTACTTAATCATTTTAGTAATTTGAATTCATAATTATCATTAATTATATAGTATAAAACTAGAGTTTACAGAGTGAATAATCAGACTTACACGAACTACAATGATGAACAACCTGTAGGAACCCCCAAAACCCGGTGTCGTTACCCATAACATTAGGAACTCAAATATATATTTATTCTCAATTCCATGCCTAAATTCATGGTCAAAATCCAAAAATACCAATTTCTAGGTTTTCTACCAAAATCCAAATTTCCACTATTTTTCCATGAATTTTCCTGTTAAAATCTATACATAATCCAAATATTTAAATTGCAATAGGTGAAAATCACTTACCTTGACAAAGATGATGAAAATCTCCCCTTGAAGCCTCTCCAAAATCGCCCAAACCAAGAGAGAAATGAGTGAAATGGGCTAAATCCCACTTTAAAAATAAACCTTCCCAGGCCCGACCTTCATCGCGTTCGCGACCCTCTGAACGCGTTCCAAATGCTCAGCTGACTCTTCTCTCTTAGCGTTCGCGTTCGCTTTCTACTCTCTGCGTCCGCGAAGTTCAAATGACCTCAGGCCTAGCTTCTCCATTTCCTTCTACACGTTCGCGATGAGTAATATCCTCTAGCCCCACAAATCCTTCTTCATGAACGCGTTCGCGATGAAGGACACTAGAACCAGCAGCAGCAGCAGCAAAACATGGGGAAAATGACCCAAAACCAACCCAAAACACACTGATCCGTCCAATTACACCAACCAGTTCCATAAAATAAAATGGACATGTTCGAGGACTCAAATCACATCAAACAATATCAAAACCATGAGTCGCACCCGATTTCGAGCGTAATGAACTTTAGAACTTCAAACTTCTACCTTCGATGATAAAATCTATCAAATTACGTCTGATTGACCTCAAATTCTGCACACAAGTCACATTTGACATTACGGACCTATTCCAACTTTTTGAATGGGAATCCACACCCGATATCAAAAATTCACTCCCGGTCAAACTTCCCAAAAACATTCGAATTTCCAACTTTCGCCAAATGACCTAGGGACCTCCAAATCCACACCCGGACTCGCTCCTAAGACCAGAATCACCATACGGAGCTATCCCCACTCGGAATCTCAAACGAACATCAATAACATTAAAATACACTTCAACCCAAATTTATAAAATTCTTCCTAAATGCTAGCTCTCCATAATGAGCACCGAAATACTCCCAGGTCACCCAAAACCCGATCCGGACATATGCCCAAGTCCGAAATCATCATACGAACCTATTGGAACTTTCAAATCCTGATTTCGAGGTCGTTTACTCAAAGGTCCAATCTTAGTCAATTTTTCCAACTTAAAGCTTCCGAAATGAGAATTTTCTTTCCAAATTAACTATGAACTTCCAAAAATTCAATTCCGACCACATGTACAAGTCATGATACCTTAAGTGAAGATGCCCAAGGCCTCAAACCACCGAACGACGCCCTAGAGATCAAAATGACCGATCGGGTCGTTACATACTTGAATATATTCGTAAGTGGTATCGAAAGGAAATCTACCTAAAAGCTTATTCTCATTTTACAGGACCGGTATCATATATGAAGAAGTGGTCTGAGACAACAAATGCAAAAGTTGAATTACCTCTTATTAGGACAATGTAGGAAGACTTGACCAAAACAGAAAGAAGAAGTAAGGAGACACAGGAAGTATTGAAAAGCTTACAAGGAGGGAAATAGTAATGAGACGAAATATATACGTCAACAACTCATAATAGAAGATGTTATCCAAACAAGCCTCTAGGCACTTTAGAGGTACTTTCTTGTTACCCCTTAACTGTTTATATCATTTATATATAGTCTATTAAGACAAGCTTTAACAATCTAATATCCTTGTTTACAAAGGGAATGGTTGTCTCACAAGCATCGAACAATAGGAAGAGATCAAGGGATCACTCTCAAGAATGAAACAACGGGAAGAATGTTACAACCAGTGGTGGTATAGGAAGAGGAAATGGTTGGAAGGTGCAAAACTCACAATCTTTACAGGCACAGACATCTCAAGTTTTAGATGTGCAGCAGCTTCAGGTAACTAGTGGCACTGATAGGGGTCCTCTACTGCATTTAAAGGGCCAAGAGCAGTGGACCATGGAGTATTTTTCAGTAGTAATGGCTTTACATGTGATGAGGTAAGGACTAAGTTGGTGTTATATTTTATGTTTATAGTTTTAACTTATTTGATTGATATATTTTCTCCTACTTGATTATCATCAAATGAGGCATGTTAGCAGGATAATTATTAGTGGAGTAGTGATAAGTTCATTTATGGTAACTGGTGAACTTGATTATAAATCAAGTTGTAACGACTCAGCCGGTCGTTCTGAGAGTTGTAGCCTTGTTCCCCCATTTTTCTGCTAATTTGTGCTTTAATGTTGTTTTATGACTTATCGAGGCAATTGGTTCAGGTCCGGAAGGATTTCGGAATGAATTAAGACACTTAGTCTCACAATTAAAAGCTTAAGTTGAAAAAGTAGATCGGATGTGGACTTATGTGTAAACGACCCCGAATTCAATTTCTAATGGTTCTGTTAGCTCCGTTGAGTGATTTTGGACGTAGTAGCGTGTATGGATTATGATTTGGAGGTCTGTAGTAGAATTAGGCTTGAATTGGCAAAAGCTGGAATTTTGGAAGTTTGATCGGGGTGGGCTTTTTAATATCGGATTGGATTCAGATTCCAGAAGTTGGAGTAGGTTCGTAGTGTCATTTGTGACTTGTGTGAAAAATTTGAGGTCAATTGGACGTGGTTTGATAGATTTCAGCATCGTTTGTAGAATTTGGAAGTTTCAAAGTTCATTAGGCTTGAATTGGGGTGCGATTCACGTTTTTAATGTTGTTTGAGGTGATTTCAAGGTTTGACTAAGTTCGCATGGTGTTTAAAAACATTTTGGTATGTTTGGTTGAGGTCCTAGGGGCCTCGGGTTGATTTTGGGTGGTTAACGGACTTGTAAGTTGAGAAGCATCTGAAGTTCTATTGTTGCTGGTGTAATCGCACCTGCGGAGTGGGAACCGCAGGTACGAGCTCGAAGAAGTGGCCAGGAAGGATTTGGGTTGAGGCCGCAGAAGCCGACGCGTTGGCTAGAAGCACTTGTGCATAAGCGGGAGGATGGGCGCAGGTGTGGGCTGGCGTGCAAGCGCGATGGAATCTTCCGCACCTGAGATTGCGCAGATGCGGTCCATGACTCGAAGAAGTGGAGGCAGCTAGTTAAGTGGATTTCGAAGAAGCGGAGGTTTTGCCGCAGAAGCGGTTCCACAGGTGCGAATAAGTGGCCGCAGGTGCGAAAAGCCTGGGTAGAACCTATATAAGCGAGGGGTTTGAAATTTTTACCGTTTCTAACATTTTGAGCTCGGATTTTGGAGATTTTTTAGAGGGTTTTTGACGATCTTGAGGTAAGTTCGTGGTGTACATTTTTATTTAATATATTTGGTTCCCCGTTGATTTTCCCACATAGTTGTTGTGTTTTGAGGTGAAATTTGGGGTTTTGAGGCTAGGGATTTGAAGAGTTAATTCTGGGGGTTTGAGTGACGATTTGATGCCGGATTTTGATAAAATTTGGTATGGTTAGACTCGTGGTCAAATGGACTTTCAGGTTTTGTGACTTTTAATGGATTTCGAGACGTGCTTTTGGCCAATTTCGGATTTTGGCTTATAATTTTGTCTTTTTCTTGTGGAATTGATTCCTTTAGCCTGTATTGATTGTATTATACTGCTTGTGGCTAGATTCTGGGTGTTTAGAGGCTGATTCGCGAGGCAAAGGCATATTGGAGTAGAGTTATGCAAGGATTGAGGTAAGTAATAGTTCTAAATCTGGTTCTGAAGATATGAAACCCCAAATTATGTGTTATGTGATTGTTTTGGAGGCGACGCACATGCTAGGCGACGGGCGTGTACCATGGGAAATTATGACTTGGTCCATTCCATAGAATTGTAAAGTTTAATAACTTGTTGTAAGTTATATGCTCTCCATGTGTTATAGAAATGTGACTATAAATCATACTAGAAATCATGCTTAGACTATGTGTTGGTGCTGTAGAGACCCACAGAGGTCGTGATACCTGTTGAATCCTCCTGCTTATTGCTACTTGTACTCAATCGTAGTGTTACTTGCATATTATACCTCAGTCTATGTTATTCCTTATTGATACATTATATCATTTCTATTTTGGGCTAATTTTGCTTGATTACTGAGAGCCCGTGAGACTATAGAGGTTAATGACTGAATGAGGTTGAGGGCTTGTTTGTGAGTTATTGATACCATAGCATGGGAGTTATCCGTGCAGATCCAGATATTTATACTGTAGCACGCGAGTTGTCCGTGCGGATTCTGATATGATACTGTAGCACGTGAGTTGTTTATGCGGATCCTGATATGATACTATGGCATGTGATCGTCCGTGCAGCACGTGAGTTGATCATGCGGATTATAGCACTTGGGTCGTAGGAGCCCCTCTAGAGTCTGTATACCCCCAGTGAGCGGAGGTACCTATTGAGCGCGAGTGTTGAGGGTTGGGTGTCGGGTGACTGTTGCCCAAAGAGGTTATATTTGCTTTTATTATTGTTGCACATAACTGCCATATATCACTGTTTGAACTTCTGAAAGATATTATAACCGATTTTTTCCTGAATTTGGCTTTTATAAACTGATTTGACTTAAATTGCTGGATTCGAAAGCATGTCTATTTTCCCTTATTGAAACTACTGAAAATGAACTATAATTGTGTATCTCGTCACCATCTGTAGTCAATATTTAGTATTGTTACTTACTGAGTTGGTTGTACTCACGTTATACCCTGCACTTTGTGTGTAGATCCAGGTGTTTCCGATCATAGCGGGTGTTGATATTTGAGCAGCTAATCCCGGAGACTATTGAGATAGCTGCATGGTGTTCGCAGGTCTTGACTCTATTTCATTATCTTTATTTGTATTTTAGTTCTTATTCCTTAGACATTGTAGTATATTGTTCCTAATGTAGATGCTCATGTACTCGGTGACACCCCGATTTTGGGAGAGCTTTATATTACGTTGTGGATTTATTTCTCTTTTTAAAAGGTTTCATAAATATTAACTGCTTTCGTAAAATTTTCAAGCTTTTTACTGTGTTGAAATAGTTAAATGGTGGTTTGCCTAATTCCACGATAGGAACCATCAAACAGTTGATTTTTGGGTCGTGACATAAGTAAAGACATGAAATGGTAGCAAAAAAAATCTATCACACAAGACAACTTCAACATGTGCATTACTTAAGTATATGAAGACAAAATCACCAAAATCTGGTAAAAACACTTGAGGTGTTTGAGCTTTGGTGCTTCTATTTTTCTGGCTGAGAATAATGCAATAATCAATCGTTTGAATTATATGTTCAGGGTGTAGTGTCAGATGTAAAATTATATTAACTAAGTTGTTGATGTAGTTTATTCGTGTTGTATTTCTCTTTGATGATTAATTATTTTAGGCATTTTTCTAAAATATGGTTTAATGCTATGTGTTATTTCTATCTTAATTATGGTTGTGCTTTATGAGATGTTTCTAGTTGAATAAGTACTAATTTTGCAGCTGTCACGATCCAAATTCCCAACCTTAGAGATCGTGATGGCGCCTAACACCACACTTGCTAGGCAAGCCAATGCTAGAATTTGAGTAGCTAACTTCTTTTGATTATCTTCTTAAACATCAATAAATAAATCTAACGTAAACTTAATTTAAATGATTTCCAATGATAAAATAATAATCAATTGAATAAAAATAAGCCACGAACTAATTATATAAATAACTCTAAGACTACACAGTGTCTCAATTCACGAACTACTAAAGACTACTACAAATACTGGGCCTAAAGAAATAATGTAACAGTTCTGAATAAAATAAATAGCGTTTATGAAAATAGGAGAAAACTCTCGTGATCTGCGAACGCCGACAGATATACCTCGTGTCTTCGAATAAATGAATAGCCACTTTAAATATCTCTACTGCTGGTCGATACCTGGATCTGCACAAAAGAGTGCACAGTGTAGTATCAGTACAACCGACCCCATGTACTGAGTAAGCGTCGAACCTAACCTCGACGAAGTAGTGACGAGGCTAAGGCGGGGCATTAACAACATATAACATGTGACAGTAATATATACTATAACGCAATAAAATAATTCTACACGAACAAGAAAAATATAACTGAGACAATAAATATAAAGCAAGAAGGAAATCTAAATAAATAATTAAGTACTGCAACAACAATGAAATAACTCAGCCGCCTTTTCTAAGACTCAGCTATAACCAACTCTCAAATAATTTTCAAGGTTCCAAACTTTAACTTTAGATAAAAATAGTGCTAAAATATGAAAAATAGTAATATAAAATAGTAAGTTTTCAAATCTTTGTTTTTCTTTGAAAATTAGTGAAAATATAAATGTTCTCCCTTATCGCTCCTTGTTGCGGCGTGCAACCGTTCCCACCTGTCCACCCTTATTGCTCCTCCCTATAAATATATCACCCTTATTACTCATGTTGTGGCGTGCAACCTGATCCCACCTGTCCACCCTTATCACTCCTTGTTGCGGCGTGCAACCTGCTCCCACCAGACAATCACATCTATTTATTTATAAAAAGAATTTTCACAATTTAAGTCAAAGCCTTTCACAATATTTATCTCTCAACAATTGAAAACGAAACAAGTTTCACTTTAAATAATAGAAAGAGCAGAATATGAAATAATGACAATAAAACAATGAGTATTCCAGCCTTTAATTTATAAACAATAAAAATATAAATTTCCTCCCTTATCGCTCCTTGTTGCAGCGTGCAACCCGATCTCACATGTACACCCTTATTGCTCCTCCCTATATATATATATATATATATATCACCCGTATTGCTCCTGTTGCGGCGTGCAACCCGATCCCATCTGTCCATCCTTATCACTCCTTGTTGCGGCGTGCAACTCGTTCCCACCGGAAATATCATATCAATTTATTTATGAGACTTTCACAATTCAGGCCAAGCTTTTCACAATATTTTTATTTCCACAATTTCAAATAGAAAATCGTATAGCTCGTAAGCTTTAACCAATATCATTTCACAATAAAACCAATCAGAATATATGTAAACACTGTAACGCTGTCAACCCAGCTCAGTCTTTATGTAGCATGATAAAAATCAAGAGAACAGCCAACATTTCTAACACACTTACAACAACAATTGGAATAACTCAATAAAACCCAATAAGCACGTGAACCTCGACAATTACGAAATAGTTAGACTGCATTTCTCACAACTTCCAAAATATTATCAAAACGAAACCACCATGAACGTAATTATATATATATAATTCTTAAAAATAATGCCAAATCTCTCAACTGTTATGCATATCACAAGGAAACCAGCTCAAACAACCAATACTCTTTCCAAATAATCACAACAATATCTAACAACAGATCAACAAGATCAAATAGTCATAGAAGCAATAATGAACATATAACAATTAAGACAAGAATAAATTAAGTTGGGAACGGGAAAGGGATCATGCTTAACAGGCAAATTGGGTGGTGCATAGATACTCGTCACCTCACCTATACACCACGCCCATGTATTTCACTTAGCAAATAAGTGGGGATTTCTATTCCCTCAAGTCAAAGTTAGACCAAACACTTACCTCAAATTCGCAGGCCACTCACTGCTCAAATACCGCTTTTCCTTTAGAATTTGCCTATAACATACTCGAATCTACTTGGGCTAGAATTGACCGTCTACACGGGTATGCTTCAGTTGAGACAACATGTATGCTTCAGTTGAGACAATCAACATGCATCAGAAACTATAGAAAATTCTCTAGTGGTGGGACGAGCACAATCCCTTGGATTTTCCCTTGAAATGATCATAACTTCTTTCCTTACTATGCCAGAAGCATTTTCTTTACCAATAAAAAAAAAGAGAACCTTTGTTTATCACTTTCAGGATTGTAATTTTTTTTTTGAGGTGGCAACCTATGCGGACTTAGAAATAATGTTGAATTATCAACGAGGATCTTTGTTTGACTGGAGCAGTTTCGGCAGAAACAGGTAAGCTTGATATTCCATACTGCATCAATATTTCCGAATTTGGGCATCCAACGAATACCTGGTAAAGCAGGCTGCAACTGCCAGGATGATTGAGCTAGTGCTACTTTTAGAATCATGACGATGTATGTAAAAAAACTTGTGGAAACAGATTGACGGTGTCCTAACGCTAGTGGTGGAGCTGCTGCAGCGTTAATGGAGGAAAGCTAGAGGAACGGGTATAGGAGGAAGGAGGCGACGACGTTTTAAAGCTGCTAGGGTTTGCCCCTTCGTTTTGTGCTTTTGTGTGAGATTTACGTGAGAGGGATTGAGGTCAAGGAGTATTATTCTTCTTGGAGGGGGCTAATTTATAAAAATTCCTATGTATGAATTATCTTATAAATAGATTTAACCAAAATATTAAAAAAAAGTAGAATGGGAATATTTTAAAATAAATGTGATGGTGCATGCTGCTAGTGAAGTGAGGAATTGTGGATGAAAAAAGATTAAAAAAAAATGCACAGTGATGAATTCGTATGTATTAGACATGTGAATTTCATTTACTCCCTCTTTCCTTCTCTAATTTTAGTTATTCAAAAGGTAAAACATAAATAACAGATATAAAAAGAAAAGAAAAGAAAAGTTAACTAATATTATGTATTCTAACATATGGACTAAAGGCAATAATTTTATTCAAAAATTGATTTCCAAAGTTAGGGATCACGAAATTCAATTCCGGGCATACGCTCAAGTCCCATATTTTACTGCGGACCTTCGAGGGCCGCCGGAACACGGGTTCGGGTCCGTTCACTCAAAATATTGACCAAAGTCAACTTTTAGCAAATTTAAATTCTAAAAATCACTATTTCTCATAAAAGCTTTCCGGTTTCATGCCCGGACTGCGCACGTAAATCGAGGTATTTAATTTTAGTCTTTTGTATGGTTATTTATCATGGAACAGAGTCTAATTTTATAAAATGAACCCTTGGGTCATCACAATCTCCATCTCTAAAACACACGTTCGTCCTCGAACGGACATAGAAGATTACCTGAATTTGCAAACAAATGTGATATTTACTCTGCATGTCCGACTCGGAATCCCAAGTAGCTTCCTCAACGGGATGGCCTCTCCACTGCACTCGAACTCAAGGACAACTCTTAGACCTCTACTGACGAACCTGCCAGTCTAAAATGGCTACCGGCTCCTCCCCATAAGTCAAGTCTTTTTCTAATTGGACAGAGCTGAAGTCTAAACCGTGGGACGGGTCACCATGGTATTCCCGGAGCATAGACACATGGAATACAGGATGAACTGAGGATAACCCTGAAGGCAACGCAAGTCTATACGCTACCTCCCCCACTCTATCAAGAATCTCAAACGACCTGATATACCTAGGGCTCAACTTACCCTTCTTTCCAAACCTCATAACACCCTTCATGGGCGATACCCGAAGCAATACTCTCTCTCCAACCATGAATGCCACATCACGAACCTTACGATCGGCATAACTCTTTTGCCTAGACTGAGCTGCACGAAGCCTTTCCTGAATAATCTTGACCTTATCTAAGGCCTCCTACACTAAATCTGTACCCAATAACCGAGCTTCTTCAGGCTCGAACCATCCAACTGGCGATCTACACCGTCTACCATATAATGCCTCATAGGGAGCCATCTGAATGCTCGACTGATAACTATTATTATAAGAAAACTCCGCTAACTGCAAGAACTGATCCCACGAACCTCCAAAGTCAATAACACAAGCGCGGAGAATATCCTCCAATATTTGAATGATACGCTCAGATTGTCCATCAGTCTAAGGGTGAAATGGTGTACTCAACTAACTCGGATACCTAACTCACGCTCAACTGCCCTCCAAAAGTGCAAAGTAAACTGCGTACCTCGATCTGAAATGATAGACATGGGCACACCATGAAGGCGAACTATCTCCCGAATATATAACTCAGCCAATCGCTCTGAAGTATAAGTACTTGCCAAAGGAATGAAATGTGCTGATTTAGTCAGCCTATCCACAATAACCCAAACTGCGTCAAATTTCCTCTGAGTCTACAGGAGTCCAACAACGAAGTCCATAGTGATACGCTCTCACTTCCACTCAGGAATCTCTATCTGTTGAAGTAAACCACCAGGTCTCTGATGCTCGTACTTTACCTGCTAACAATTTAAGCAACGAGCCACATACGCCACAATGTCATTTTTCATCCTTCTCCACCAATAATACGGTCTCAAATATTGGTACATTTTAGTTGTCCCTGGGTGAATAGAATACTTAGAACTGTGAGCCTCCTCAAGGATCAACTCGCAGAGATCATAAACATTAGGCACACATAACCGACCCTGCATCCTCAAAACACCATCATCTCCAACTATAACTTGTTTGGCATCACCGTGTCGAACTGTGTCCCTAAGAACAACCAAATGTGGGTCACCATCCTGCCGCTTCCGGATATGCTCGATTAGAGAAGGCCAAGCGACTGAACGAGCTAGAACACTGTTGGGGAAAATATCCAACCTCACGAACTGATTATCCAACATCTGAATGTTTGAAGCTAACGGCCTCTCACCAACTGGAATATACACAAGGCTGACCATACTCACCGCCTCTATTTTCTTAATAGTAGTTCATAGCCAATTACGAAATTATCAACAGCTTCACGTTAACAATAATCCCCTTTCAACCTTCACAATACTAATGATAATGTGCAATTCATGAAGAACTCATAATTATATACCCGACTTAACGTGTCTCATTTAATGCCACTTGGGTGGGCACCTACCTTGTAGGTTAAGGCTCAACAATTATAGCAAGAATTTTGGCAAATTATGCACTGATAGTTTATTTATTTATTTATTTATTTATTTACTTACTTATTAATATTATTATTATTATTATTATTTTATACATAAATTGTTGAATAAGACTAACAGGCATGACTCTCTACCAGTACTATAGTAAAATTTTAATTCACAAGGGAGAATTTAAATATAAGAATTTCCATCACAAGGATCTCATCCTTACACAACTTCCACCACGGCTCGTAGCCCGGTTTAAACATACCAAATCATATTAAAATGCGAGGATCTCGTCCTCAATTCTGAATCACAAGCAACATGCATATCGTGCCAATCGAAACATTCCATTTCCTTCCTTTAAATATTTTTCGTTAAACAAAATTACAACACGTAATGATAGACACAATTATCTCTATAGAATTTCTCAAAACAAGTATTCACATAAGTAGATTTTTTTTTTTTTGATTTACGAAGCTCACTCGAGAGTGGAGCATATTTGAAGATTTTATTAGATACGCATAACCGATTAAAGTTCAGGAAATCATCACTTTATAATAACTAGAGATTGCTCTGTTAATGGCACTATTTGATATAACGACCTCAGCTATACCATAGAAACTATATCAATTGGCTGGGTCTCCACCTCTAGGACTCTGACCTCCACCTTCGACATTCTGACCCTTTTTTCTCTAGTTGTTCATGTAAATTGAATATAAATTTAATGAGGCACGTAGCCTGAGTGTTCTGATGAAATATGACTCTCCCAAGCCTAAGACAATTTCTACCACTACCCGAAATGAAGTATCATCCTGCCCTGAGTCGTCCAAAATTTTACAATCATATTTGAGTCCTTTAATGAGTCTGTGAACTTGTTCTCTGGCTATATGAACCGAAGTAGGAGTATGACGGGATTACTTATCAAACCTGATGGCATGTCCTGACACTTGATGGTGGCCTGACGCAATCGTTCAAACCCTATGTGCCACACATTATAGAGAGTCTAAGAAACAAACACTTTCAAAAGCATTTATGAGAACTTAGTCGAGTAGTTGATGTTGCATTGGTTGGTCGTCCTCTTCATAGGCTTGCCACAAACACCAGCGGCCATTTTTTTTCTTTTACTATGTTGACTCAACACTACTGAGCTACCTCATTTATTCATATACTCTTCGTTATTATTTTGGGGTAACTCTCATCCTTATCGACACACAATGTTCACAAAAGTAGAGCTCTATACAGATAAATCTTCTGGAGCACCCCAAAATTCGCAACTATGACTTCCACGTTGAGTAAAACCTTTTGTATATTCAAAGTTTTTCATATAACTCCTGTGGTGCCGAGGTATGGGATTATTAAGGAGGCGGACATATCGCTAATCCCAGCTTTATTTCTTGCAAACTCTCAGGACTTATACATTCCAGGCCAAAATCGATATAACACATGACCCTTCAATTTATTCCTTGACAGTGGAATTCCCCATTTGGCACGAAGCCATATGTCACAATGTTTGATAATTCACAATGTTAAACTTCACAGTTCATATAAATCAACTTTGTTGCTTTGAACTATTCCCTTGTTATGCAGTACTGAAGTAGCTATAAATCCTTCTGGGATATGGGCTAGTCCAACATGTACTGGTTGGGCTAGAACCTCCACGTCTAGATCCATTTGAGATTGTACAATAGGTGCAATTGTTCGAGATTTAGTCTAAGCTCTGCTTCTGTCTCTCCCCCTAATCGTAGTTGTCATTGGGGCTTCATCTTT
>MDKJ01176111.1:0-23057 GCA_005239525.1 Nicotiana knightiana | reverse complement strand
TTACTAAATTTTTACTTTTTTTTAATATATTTTCAGTTTTAGTTTTTTCATCTTTCGGTTTACATGTTCGAAATTTTATAAGTTCTAAAGTTATGAGTTCAGAGGTTTATGTGTTTGAAAGTTTACGGGTTCGAAATTTTGCGGTTTTGAAAGTTTAGCGGTTCAGAAGTTTATAAAAATTATGAGTTTAGAAGGTTGTTGATTCGAAAGTTTATGGCTTCATGTTTATTGTATCTAAATTATTTTATAAATATTCTTGAGAAGTTATTTTCCTTAATTTGCGTAACAAACACCGGGCAATGAATAAGATTACTACTTGTTTTCCAAGATTTTCCGCAGAAAACATTTTCCTTCATACCAAACACATCCTTAATTTAGAAAAAAGTAAAAATTTAGTAATTACCATCTAGGAGAATTACATTGTCATATGTACTACTTATATTTTTGTCTACAGTTAAATGTGTCCATCGTTTATATTTTTCTAACTTAAGAGTTTGAACAAAAAAAGGTAATCCATTATTGACTATGGAGTATATATCAACAAACAAAGCATATGCATGTTCTTTTAACAAATCCAGAAAAAAAAAGAAAAAGAAGAAAGAGAGTAACAAACTTCAGAACATAAACCGAAAATAAACTAAATTTAAAATTTCGAAACATTTGGAGCATAAAATAATTGAAGCAACTAGTGAAAGATCCATTAGCTTAAAATAACACTGAAGCAAATACTGAAAAAAAAGAAGAGGTAAAATAGGTAAAATGATCGTTAACGTAATTAATCCATTAGGCTATAAAAATTCTGGATTCTCTCTCTAAGACGAACTCCCAAACTCTTGAAAATCAAAACACTATACCTCCAAAATCACCCGACATAGATCATCTCAACCCGTCACAAAATAATTTGGAAAAATTTTCATCCTTCAAAGACAAATTGTTGGAATCAAATCTAATGAATTTTGCTCCTACAATAGAACAAGATAATATGGTCTACACAACAAACTCAATGGAAGAAAAGGAGTTTGTGCATGATCCAGAAGATATCACAAGAGATATTATAAAAAATTTCCTCTCCACGGAAGTTAGACATCGTATCTATGAACCATGAAAAAATTCTATCATAATCAAACTAGTAGGAAAACGTATGCTACATCATTATCTAAAGAGGAAAATTCAAGATCTATGGAATCCAACGGAAGATTTCTCTCTAATTGATCTTGGAGAAGACTATTTTATCATCAAGTTCAAAAAGCAAGAAAACATGGACAAAGCTATCCAACAAGGTCCATGGTTCATAAATGGCCATTTTCTGTCCATCTCCAAATGGAAACCAAATTTTGTGGCTAAAAATAAAAAATTAACTACCTCCGTTGTATGGATTAGGCTTCCTCAATTGCCAACGAAATTTTATGATGGCAAAATCCTAGAAAAAATAGGAAATGCAATACGACACCTACTGAAAATAGACACTTGCACATCAACAACCCTAAGAGGTCGATATGCAAGGATTTGTGTTGAAATTCCTCTAGAAATCCCAGTCCAGCCCTACCTATTTGTTGGACACCACAAGCAATACATTCATTATGAAGGGGAAGATTTTCTTTGTAAAAATTGTGGTCGATTTGGTCACACAATGAGACAGTGCAACTATATCAAAAAAGCATGGTAATGATCCTCACCATGCAGGACAAGAACATCAACCTACAATTATAAAGAGAGATACTGAAACATAATGGATCACTGTTTCATTCCATAAGAGAAAAAATCAAGGTAGAAAAATTCCTTCTCAACCTATCAACACCCAAGCAAAAGGCAGTAATGGTCCAGGTATATTGGTTAAATTATTCAACGCTAATACATGTAAGTATTTGGACACTCAAATGCTTCAATATAAATCTAAAGATCATCTCACTCCTAATCTTCCTTCAAAATCTAATACTCAACTAATCATTACTAACGATGAAACCACTAGCCTAGCCAAAAATCACTCCTTAGACAATAAGCAAACAGTTTCTCCAAAACTCACTATGCCTAATACTAATTTTCTTTCTGATAATAAATTTACTCATTTAAGTGATGACTTGGCCTTTGGAGAACATGACACTTGTATGAGTGACTCCTACGTGGCATAAAATAATTCCAACATTTTAGATACAAACAATGCCATGCAAAATAGTTCCTTAATGGACACTACTATCCCTACTAATAATTATACCTCTACTACCCTAAACCTCCCCCCCTAAAGCAAAAATATTTCCATAATCTTGAGTTATCCGAAGGATCTCCTCAAATTCCTTCCTTAAGATTTGGAAAATTCACCACCCCTCCGCATGTTGGCCAAATGGCAACGGAAAAGAAAAAGGAAGCCAAATGGCCAAACCCTTAGAAAACTAAAAAGAAGCAATCAATAGTCCTATATATCGAGACATTGAGAAACTAAAAGACACAAACTTGGAAAGATCAATCATTGATTCTTCCACCAATCCGCCTCTCCCCTCCATTAACAATATCCCTACGCCTACTCCCAGTTAATTAAATACTTCTTATTATATCCATAATACCAAGGATTTCATCATCCCTATGAAGGAGGAACCAACTTATTCAGATACTGCGCCAACACAGACCTCTCAACATGGAAAATATTCCACCCATTCACCCTCAGTAACACCCTCAAATAATTTATGCCCAACAACTACCTAAACCAAGTTTGTCTAAACAACATCATTCATCTGATCATTTCATCCCTAAACCCTCAAATGGCTCATGTAATGAGAGAGCAATGGAGCATGCCACCCCAGTTCAACCCCATAAACCCTCAAAATGCTCCATTGGACCTACCCTTCTTCCCCACGGGGATGTAAACACATCTCAATCCCATCTTTCTTCCTTGGAACATCAACCAGGGGAATCAGGAGATTCCAAACCCTCTTGTACCCCCTCCAGTATCTCCACAACATCATCAGGCAAACCCAATACCCGGTCCAGTAGAGGCATAAATGGAGAAGGACGATGTCCCTCTAAACCTACACTTAGGGCAAGTCCTAAAACTCTCAAATCTAGACGGAATAAAAATATTTCTCTTCACGGAGAGGCACGAGAAGAGGCATGTGCTCAGCTGCCCGTTAGGCCTATACAAGTGTTCGATGGACATCCGCCCACCACACGACCCAACAGTGAGAAATAAAGCAATGATCTTAGTATCATCGATGAGAAGGAATCCTGTCCTTTTGGGGGGGGGAGGGAGAATGGGGAGAGGGTAAATCCAGAAATTAATCTTTCAATGAACCGTCCAACAAACTTTATTATTTGAAATATAAGGGGAGGGAACAATGAAAATTTCACGAGAAAATTTTTAGGGAAATGATTGATACTCATAGGCTCTGCATGGTGACACTGTTGGAAACAAGAATGGTTAACCATGCAGCTTTGCTAAATGACTTTGGGTTCACGGAGATGATTGAAGTTCCTTTGTAGGGTCAGTATGGAGGGATGGTTATGATGTGGAAGGATGAAGTAATCAATGTTCAAAATGCAGTACGTAGGAATCAGGAAATACATGCAACCATAGAGGCACTTCCTATACGTAAACCTTGGCCTTTTACTTCTATATATGCTAGTACTTGTGTCTATAATAGAAATATATTGTGGGAGAATCTAGAAAATATAAGCAACTCTTATAAAGGGCCTTGGCTAGTAGGAGGTGACTTTAATGATATTCTAGCAACTAGTGAAAAATTTAGCGTCTAAACCTAGTAAGGATAGTAGAGCTAGATACATATGGTCAAAACTCAACAAGTGTAACTTGCTCGATCTAGGCTTTAAACGCAGCAAATACACTTGGACAAACAACAAACATAATAAAAAGGTCTTATAATGGAAAGATTAGATAAAGTATTTGGCAATGAGGAGTGGGTTGAACTCTTCCCTAAAAGCTCAATAATCCACCTGCCTAGAACCCACTCTGACCATAACCTTATTCTTATATAATTGATTCCTAAAATAGATATATTCAAAAAATTCCTTTTAGACTAGAGACCTTTTGGTGTAAACGTCCAGAATTCCAGACTTTAGTCAAAAATAATTGGTATGGTAGTAACTACTTCAAAGCGAGCCTTAACTTTGTTGAAAAATTAAAACCCTGGAAAAACAGTATCTTTGGTAATATTATGGGAAGGAAGAGGAAATTACTAGCTAGGCTCCAAGGTATCCAAACTTCCAATAGTTATACTACTAGCACTTTCCTTCGTAATTTAGAATTAGAACATAAAAATGAATACAATGACATTCTAAAAATTGAAGAGGATTATTGGAAACTAAGGTCCAGCGTCTTGTGGCTAAATGAAGGAGACACAAATACTAAATTCTTCCAAATCTCAGCCACCAATAGGAAAAGAAAAAATAAAATTAATTTCTTCAAAGATGATGCTGGTAATTGGATTAATGATCATAATCTGATTATGTCACACGTTCATAATTATTTTACCTCCACCTTTACCACTTCTCACTCACAAAATAGATAGGCTAACCCTCATAATCATCATTTTAATTGTAATAAAATCAACCTAGGCAATTTGGATACTCCCCTCATAGACTCCGAAATTAAAAGAGCTATTTTTTCGTTCAAACTCTTTAAATTTCCTGGTCCGGATGGTTTCCATCCTTCTTTCTTCCAAAAATACTGGAATTACATAGGTCATTCAGTTTGTGACCTTTGCCATGACATTTTCAACAACCAAGTAATCCCTCCTGAAATTAACAAAACCCTTCTCTGCCTTATTCCAAAAATCCATAATGCCAACAACATCAAAAACTGCAGGCCTATTGATTTATGCAATACTATCTACAAGCTAATTACTAAGATCCTTGCAAACCGTCTTAAACCATGCCTCGATCAACTTATCAATCCATATCAGGCTAGCTTCATGAAAAATAGAAGAGCGTCTGATAATGCCATCATCATCCAGGAACTGGTTTCTAAATTTAATAAATTAAAAGGAAGGCAGGGGCACATGATTCTCAAAATAGATCTAGAAAAGGCCTTCGATCGATTAGAATGGTCTTTTGTTCATCACACTCTTGACTACTTTAAATTCCCTCCCACATTTTCTAAATTGTTACTGAGTTGCATTTCAACTAGTAGTATAGCAATTTTAGTAAACGGATCCGTCACTGCTTATTTTGAGACAAGTAGGGGAATAAGACAAGGAGACCCCTTCTCTCCCTATATCTTTATTCTCTGCTTGGAAATGCTCACACATAGAGCACCAGGTGGATACAAAAAATTGGGATCCCATATCCTTAGGGAATAGATGCCCAAAAATATCTCATTTATTATTTGCAGACGATATTACCCTCATGGCTAAATCAAATGATAAATCTGGTAAAGCCATTAAATACGTCATTGACCATTTTTGTTCCCTTTCAGGTCAATGTATCAATATTACAAAATAAAAAATACTCTTCTCCCCAAATTGTAATAATACTCTCATTAAAGATATCACCACTATGTTAAGTATAAAAAAAGTACTAATTTTGGCACCTACCTAGGTTTTCCTATCCTAAACCATAGTCCAAATCCAAGGGACTATCAATTCCTAATCAACAAGATAAGAACCAAACTTGCCTCCTGGAAATTGAAGTTCTTTAATCTGGCAGGAAGAAAAACTCTTACAACATCTTGCCCAAATGCCATACCCAACCACTATATGCAATACACCCTTCTTCCCAAGAAAACCCTAAAAAAATTTGACAAAGTCCAAAGGGACTTTATATGGGGTAGTTCAATAGAAAAAAGAAAAATTCACCTAGTCAACTGGTCTACCCTTTGCCAACCTAAACCAAAAGGTGTCTTAGGTATCCATAATGCTAGGAATAAAAATCTATGCACATTAGCTAGCCTAAGTTGGAGACTTCTTACAAACACCATAATCCCTTGGGCCAAACTTATCATTTCATACTATTGTACTAGTAACATAAGGATGAGGTATTCCTTCGTTTGGAAAAGTATTTGCAAAGGTTGAGAAATTTCCTCTAAGAGCATAATATGGTCCCCCCACCTTCACTCCAATCTTAACATATGGGAAACAAATCGGATCCCTAAATTTGGTAACCTAAGAAAAAATGTGATAGGCCTACCCTCCACTAAGGATACTATGATAAAAATTAGAGATATCTTCGATGGTTGCAATTGGAACTTGGATGGTCTATCTTTTCTTCTTCCTCCGGATGTATTATCTAATATCACAAAGACCAAAATTCATCTTAAAGTCCCCTCTAATGATTTACCTATTTGGTCTCTCAACATGAAGGGTGTGTTCACTACTAGGTCTTATTATACTCTACTAGAAACACCAAAAGACACTAACATAGATTTTGACTGGATTTGGAAACTAGACTGCCCCAGTAAAATAAAAAAATTTCTTTGGCAATGTCTTCATGATCGAATCCTCTGTAGGAAATGCCTTTCACATATTGGGCTTAACATTGACCATTCATGTCCCATCTGTAAAGGTCCCAATATTGAATCCATAAAACATATTTTCCTAGAATGCAAAGCCGTTGAAAAATTCTGGGCTTGCCTTCGATGGAAAAACCACAATAGTTTAAATGGTGAACACTGGCTCATCCAAATAAGAGACCTCAACTATCCTATTAATAACACGCTCTTAAACTGGAACTCTTATTTTCCCTTTATCATTTGGCACACTTAGATTAATAGAAATAATAACAACCATAATAACACTACCAACCCCATCAATGATTCTATTATTATGCAGAGGGATATATAATTCAAATTACTCATGGAAAAACACTCTATAAACCCTCCAAAGTTACTCATTAAAATCAATTGGAACAAACCTCCAAGGGGTTGGTTTAAACTAAACGTTGATGCCAATTTCAATAACTATAACCAAAGTTGTGGCTTAGGTGGTGTTATCAGGAATGCCAATGGTAATTGAGTGGTTGGTTTTACAAAATCGACTCATGCTAATGGCTCACTATCAGCAGAATTGAAAGCCTTAAAAGAAGGTCTCAGAACAGCAATGGATTAGAATCTTTTCCATTTTGAAATAGAGACAGATTGCATCGAGGTAATCCAGGCCATACATGACGGTAATAATATATTTAATAAGGTTGTGAATGATTGCAGGTGGTTAATGCACCAGCAGAAGGTTATCCTCCAGCACACCTTCAGTCAGGGGAATAGGACAACTCATCAACTAGCAAAAAGTTGCCTCAATATGGGAAGTCAAGTTTTGGGAGCAACTGGAAGAAGTAATTTTTATGGGGGCAGTAAAAAAGTTTTTGTTAGAACTCCAAGTGATGTAATATGTTTTGTGAATAGGGAAATATTAGAACTTGCTACTGATGAAAAATTATTATCTTTTGAAGCTTGCCAACTATTGGCAAGCCTAGGGAACCAATGTGTCCTTCGTGACACATCTTATAAAAATCATGTAGTAAACACTCCTTTTTTTATTAATATATATATTTTCTGTTTGCTCAAAAAAAGAAAAAAAAAATAGGTACATGCTATGGTTTACACTAATCCAATAAACACATATTGTATAATTTTAAACATTTTTTCACTTAATTGTAATTAATTAATATAAATTCTTATCTAAAATTTATCATTTAGTTATAATAAACTAATATAATATTGCGTAAATATGAGTGTGATTAAAAAAATTCCCTTTTCCATCCTTAGGTGGCTTTGCCACTCACAAAAAAAAACATGGCGACAATATTAAGTGAGAAAATAGTTACGACTAACTAGAATTGATCAAATCTTCATGATACGCTTTGGTTTTATAAAACTCAACATAATGGTGATAAAGTTTGAATTCGAAGTAAATTTACAAAGAACCATCTAGGGTTAGAGAGATACGAAGGAAGAGAGAGGAAGCCTCTAGTTTCTGTATTTTGGAAACTGAAAGCTGAAAATGAAATGTTCAATTCCATATACACTATATGGGCCTCTAACTTGACTGACCCAATGACTAAAATAACATAATACAGTTGTAGGCTTCTGGGTCAAATACAAATGAGGTAAATGAAAATAGCTCAGCTAAGTAACATTTTCCTTATACAACTTAAACCCCCTGGCAAGTTGGAGGGTGAGACAACCCCAAACTTGCGAAGATGAAGATGATGGGAAGCCCCAACCAAAGGCTTGGTGAACATGTCAGCCAACTGAGTAGCACTGGAAGTGTGAAGCAACTGAAGCAACCTCTCATTCAGCTTGGTACGAACAAAATGGCAGTCCAACTCAATATGCTTTGTGCATTTATGGAAACCAAGATTCTTGACAATGTGAATGGCAGCTTGATTATCAAAAAATAAACGAACAGGAGAAGAAAAAAAAATGCCAAGGCCAGAAAGAAGTCTACAAGTCCAAGTTATCTTAGGAGTGGCCTTGCTCATGGACCTATATTCAGCCTCAGCAGAGGATAACGATACTACAGATTATTTCTTGGATTTCCAACCTACACGACTGCCACCCAACAATATGCAAAACCCACCAACAAATTTCCTACTATCCGGGCAAGCACCCCAATCACTATCACAATAAACACTAAGAGATAAATCGGAAGAGTCGTTATAGAAGATACCAAAATCATGAGTACCCTTAATGTATCACAGTAACCGTAAGGCAGGTTGCATGTGTGGAATGCACGGTTTCTGCATAAACTAACTCAAATGCTGCACGGTAAAGGAAATGTCAGGTCTGGTATGTGTTAAGAAATTTAGCTTACCCACGAGGCACCTATAAGTTTCTGGGTTAGGCAAGGGATCACTACAATTTGCCTTCAATTTCTCATGCATTTCAAGAGGAGACACCACAGAAGAACAATTAGAAGAGTGAAACTCAGAAAGCAAATCATGTACGAACTTCTTCTGATGTAGCAATACACCATTTTCAGAATACAAAACCTCAATACCCAAAAAATAATTCAATTTTCTAAGGTCTTTTATCTTGAAATGATCATGAAGAGAGGCTTTGACAACAATAATTTCACACAAATCAGTCACAGTAATGATAATGTCATCAACATAGACTACTAAAATCACCAAATCATCACCAGAACCCTTAGTAAACATGGAGTAATCATCTAGGGAATGCACATACCCTCTAGAAGACAAAGAGTGAGATAATTTGGCATACCATTGCCTTGATGCTTGCCTTAAACCATATAAGGATTTCTTTAGTTTGCAAACCATAAAACTAGAAGAAGATTGGATGGAACAACTTGTGTGGAAGAAGAAACAGATAGACCAGGTGGAATTTTTATAAACACTTTTTCATCTAAATCCCCATGTAGAAAAGCATTATTAACATCTAGTTGAAAAAAGGCCAATTTTGTTTAACAGCTACAGCAACTAATGTTTTCACAGTGGAAATTTTAAAAACATGTGAGAAGGTTTCGTGAAAATCTATGCCCTCAACTTGTGTGTCGCCCCTCACCACAAGTCTAGCTTTATATCTTTTTATACTTCCATCAGCTTTGTACTTAATTTTATATACCCATTTGCAACCAATTGATTTCTTGCCTTTGGGTAATTCAACTATATCCCAAGTTTCATTTGCCTCCAATGCCTCAAACTCTTTTCTCATAGCTTCCTTCCACTCAAGGACAGTTGCTGCCTGAGAATAGGTATTAGGCTCAAAGACATGAGGTTCACTAGAGGTAGTTGTAATAGATGAATTGGCAGATCTGGAGCATAAAAAGGGGATTGTGCAGATATAATTTTACAAGTAAGTAGGAGGATTATGAGGCCTAGAGGATATCCTTAAAGGAGAAAAATCAGATTCAAGGTTGTAAGGAAGAACGAAAGATTTAGGTTGGGGAGAATAATCAGGTTCAAGGTTGTAAGGATGAAGAGCAGATTCAGGTTGTGTAGAAGAAGGTGAATTAGCAGAAGAAGAAGGGTCAGGAGAGGAGAATGAGATATCCCCAGGCACTATAGGAGCAAGGGAAACTCCAGGATCAGGAAGGGTAATAGGTATTTCAGCTTGTATAGGAGAGAAGTAACCATAAGATGAGGTAGAAATTTGCTTATTAGTATGATCAAAACAAGCAGAAAATGGAGAATTTGTCATAGTGGGAGAAATAGAATCACATTTAAGAAAGGGGAATATATGTTCATGAAATACAACATCCCTAGAAATAAAATAGCTTTATTCTACAAGCATACAACTTGTAGGCTTTCTTTCCAAAGGGATATCCTAAAAATACACAAGGAATAGCTCTAGGTAGTAGCTTATCTCTATGGGGTTTTGGAACAGCGAAATAGCACAAGCAACCAAAATCTCTAAGATTAGAGTAAGTTGGGAGTTTGTTATACGGGACCTCATATGGGCTTTTGTCCTTTAAGACACTAGAAGGAAATCTATTAATCAAGTATATTGCAGTTAAGACACAATCTCCCTAGAATCTAATGGGGAGCCCAGATTGGAAAAGAAGGGCTCTGGCAGTCTCCAGAAGATGTATGTGCTTCCTTTCCACAACTCCATTCTATCGTGGTGTGCGAGGACAAGTGATCTGATGTAAAATTCCCTTTTCATAAAAGAATTTGCACCCCACATCGTTGGGTCCTAATTTTAGGGCATTATCACTCCTTATATTTGAACCTTCAATTGAAATTGGGTTTCAATCATAGCAAAAAAGGATTTTATAAGGTCAAAGGCATTGCTCTTGGCTCCCATCAGATGGGTCCAAGTGGCTCTTGAAAAGTCAACAATAATGGTTATAAAATATCTTGACCATTTATATGTAGGTGAATGATAGGGTCCCCAGGTATCAATATGTATTAACTGGAAAGGTTTGGTGGTTTGGATATTGCTATCAGGAAAATGTAATCTAGCTTGTCTGGCTAGAGGGCATATTAGACAAGAAAAGGATTGCTTAGAAGACAATAGTAAACCAAGTTTAGGAATATGTTTCATTCTAGAAAAAGGAACATGCCCAAGTCTATAATGCCAAACCACATCCATTTTATTTATGTCATTCAAATTTTCATCAGTAGCATGTCTCTCATCAGAAGCAGCAACATTTACATTTGTAATAGCCTTTACAACTTTATTTATTTCAGGGAAAGAACATACAGGAGAAACAAAAGAAGAATTAATAGTATAAGAAGAGATGGATGTGGTACTGTCAGAAGCAACAGGAGGTAGGAGAAGCTTGTAGAGATTGTGATCCAGTTTACCAAGAACCAGAGGCATCTACAGAGAAAGGGCCTGTATAGCACAAAGAGTTCTGGTAAACAGAACAATTCCATTATATTGATCTAACAATTTATGAACATATATGAGATTATATTGGAAAGAAGGAACATAAAGAACATGATGAATTGTGAAATTTGGGAATAAGGTCAAAGATCCCACTAAATGAACTTTCAGCTTATAGCCATTAGGAAGAGAAATTAGACAAGGTACTGGTAGAGTTTATAAGTCAAAGAGCAGGTCCTTATGTGAGTTCATATGATCAGATGCTCCAGGATTTATAATCCAAACAAAACTATCTACTTGTGATAATATACATGACTTGAACAAAATACTTTCTGATAATAGCTTACCAGCAAAGTTAGCAGAAGCCATAAGAGTGGGAGTAGATTAAGAGGAATCAACATAAACATGGGATTGTTGTAGCAACACCATCACCTGGGAGAATTGATCTTGTGTGAGACCAGGAACCATTGAAACAGTACCAGATTTAGAAGATTTGACGGACTCAGAACCCATATTAGAAACCACACTAGTAGGAGGACCAGAAGGATTGACTTCAACATGAGTTGCAGTCTTTCTACTTCCAGACCCCTTTGTAAATTTGAAATTAGGAGGATACCCATGCAACTTGTAACACTTATCAATAGTGTGACCTAGTTTCTTACAATACTTGCACACAAGTGATTTCTGAGCATCAAAATTGACTCTGGAGGGAAACCTTTGTTTGGACACCCCAGCATTGAAAGAATCAGATGTAGGGAGAAACTGCGGAGAGGCTGAAACCTACCTCTGCTTCTCATCTGACAACAAGATACTGTAGACAATACTCATAGAAGGGAATGGTTTCATCATGAAGATGTTACTCCTAGTTTGCACATATATATCATTAAGACCCATCAAAAATTGATATACATTTTGGACATCATCATCCTTCTGATAATCAGATTTAAAACCACGGTTGCTGCAAGACCTGACCCTACTAATTGACAAAGCATCAATTTCATCCCATAATTACTTTATCTTATTGAAATAGGAAGCAATATCAAGAGAGCCTTGAGAGATGTGAGATAATTCCTTTTTAAGCTCAAATACTCTTGCAACATCTGCCTGACCACATCTTTCCTCCAACTCACTCCAAATATCTTTGGCAAGTACGGAGTACTCAACACTACGAGCAATGTCTTTGGACAAGGAGTTGGTTAACCATGAGACGACTAAATCGTTACACCTCTGCCGTTGTCTCGCCAAGGGAGAACTGTCAGGAGGTTTCACTGAGGATCCATTTATAAAATCCAATTTATTTCTAACAGACAAAGCTACAAGAATAGTTCATCTCCAACTCCCATACCCAGTGCCATCAAAAGGAACAGGAACTAGTGAAGACCCCAAAACATCAGATGGATGCACATAGAAGGGATGACATGGGTGAGTATAGTCGTCCTCATGAAACACAGAACGAGAAGATATGGAGCGACCAATAGGAATTCAGACGGAGAACTATTGTCATTTGAAATTTTTTCATACACAATCAACAGAGAACCTATACATGCAATAAAAGAGAAAGTGATTAGAGTTACTAATTTCCTTCGCAACCGGAAGTAACAACGGCCTTCTATATAGAAATGAAGACGAAAACATATCAAAACCCTAGTTGAAGCGTACGAGTGCAGAAATCTCCAAACCCTAGGTTGAGAAATCTTCCTCTGAAATTTTGATTCACTTTGGTTGAAGAACAAAGCGAACAATCTCTACCAGAGAAAGAAAGCACGCGAATTTAAGTGTTATCACCGAAGAAAATCAACAGAAAATCTCAAAAGAAAACAGATCGTTGCGGAAGAAAAAAACTCGGTGAAAATGTTTGAGGGTAACATTGGTCGACTCGTAATCACCCGATCTAGGTAGATCTAGGCTCTGATACCATGATAAAGTTTGAATTCGAAGTAAATTTACAAAGAACCATCTAGGGTTAGAGAGATACGAAGGAAAAGAGAGGAAGCTTCTAGTTTCTGTATTTTGGAAACTGAAAGCTCAAAATTAAATGTTCAATGCCATATACAATATATGGGCCTCTAACCTGACTGACCCAATGACTAAAATAACATAAATACAGTTGTGGGCTTCTGGGCCCAATACAAAAGAGGTAAATGAAAATAGCCCAACTAAGTAACAATTACCTTATACAACTTAACAAATGGAGTGAAAATTAATTCAAATTATGAAGTGAAAAAAAAAGCTTTGAGTTAATGGAGTGAATTTTACGTCAAATTATGTCTAACTAACTAAAACTTGACGAAATTGCTGAATTTAAAACTATTATGAGAACTTCAATGATCACAAAAACGATCATCTTTTACAATATTTATTATACCATCCTATTTAATTACACCTCATAGTACTGTTTGGATTAAAATCTCAAATGTTATTCTGTCACGTTTGATCAAAATCACTTAAAAATCTTCATTTCTTTTTCTTTTTAATTTAAAGTCGATATCATAATAAATGATACTCTTATAATATTTAGTTAAGAAACGTTGAAGCAAAAACGTCAAAGTTGAAAGGCTAAACTCCCTGTGAGCCTCAAAAAATAATAATATATTTTTATCTGTTGCCTCGTCATGTTTAATATACTCTCATGTTCTTTATACATGTCACATAATACCCAAAAGATTATTTAGAAATAAATTCTCACTCGCTATTACTGGTTGATTGAATTCGTTATTAAATTTTGGCGTTTAGAAAAATCAGTAATTTATTACTACATATTTTTTATATTTATCTTTTAGTTCAAACCCGTAGGCAACACCAATACTGGGACTGTAGTCAAAGCAGTCTTGAGCTTTTGAAAGCTCGCCTCACGCTCCTCGAAGAATCTGAAAAGATCACCCTTCCAGGTCAATCTAGTCAAAGGTACAACAATGGATGAGAAACCCTCTACGAAACGGCGACAATATCCGGCCAAACCAAAGAAACTCCGAATCTCAATGGCTGAAGAGAGTCTGTGTCACGCCCTAAAATCGAGGAGCGCGACCCTGTGATGACCCAAAGGGTCATTTTAAGAATTTAGACCCAATTCTAGGCTTATTAGCCACAAGAGGACTAATTTTAAATACCTCAATTTGTGTGTGCAGTCCGGGAATGAAACCGGAAAGCTTTTATGTTAAAATATGAGAAATAGTAATTTCTAGAGTTAAAATTTGATTACAGTTGACTTTGGTCAACATTTTGAGTAAACGGACCCGGATCTGTATTCCGAAGATTCCGGGAGGTCCGCAGTAAAATATGGGACTCGGGCATATGCCCGAAAATGAATTCAGAGGTTCCAAGCATTAGAAATCAATTTTTAAAAGAAATTATTTTGCTGAAATATTTATGAAATAAAGAAAACAATTAATGTTTGAAATCATTGGTATCGGGCCCAGATTTTTATTCCGGAGCTGGGTACATATTTGTTATAATATTTAGGTCTTGCCTGTGAATTTTGGTGAAAAACGGAGTTCGTTTGACGTGATTCGGACATCTGGTTGAAAAGTTATGAACTATAAGTGTTCTTGTGGAAAATAATATGTTTTGAGGTTTAATTCATAGTTTTACATGTTATTTTCATGATTTGATCACATGAATAAGTCCGTATGATGCTTTTAGGCTTGCGTGCATGTTTGGTTTAGAGCCTCGAGAGCTCGGGTGAGTTTCAAATAGGTTTGAGTTGTGTTGCGTTCTTTCTTTCTTATGTTTCGACGTTGTTTCTTCAAGTATAAATGATATCATATTGAACAATGAGCTCCGATTTGTGTTTTGAATGAAGTATTATATCCGTATCGTAATTACGGACCCGTAGTAAAAAGAATCATCGAATTTGGACATCGTATGAGGATTTTATGGGCATTTTACTAAGGTTGTTAGATTTTTCAGGTTAATTACGAAATTACCCCTGACGACGTATTAAAAATCCGCACTATTTGCAAATATTAAAACCTACATATCTCCTTCATTATAAGGTCAAATTAAGTTATTCAAAAGCCTGACTTGATAATAATTTCACAAGGAATCCATTGGAGACATAAAAATCGAGTTTTAGGATCGTTTGACACGAGAAACGAGGCAGAATAGCTGGCAAAAATATATATATAAAACGGGCAGACTTCTTCTTCTTCAAATTTTTGAACCCAACAGCCCTAGGAACGAATTCCTTCACCAAATATCATTCCCAAGTCATTGGTAATCAATTCTAAACTTTACTCTTTCAATTTCTCATTGTTTTTAATCACTTTTAAATCAAAAATTAAGAATTTTCATGGTAAAAATTGAGGGTTTGGGTAGAATTAGGGAATTTTGTAAAAATTGAAATTATTTGTTAAACATGATCCCCTTTCCCGTTCCCCACTTATTTGATCATTGTTTTAACTGTTACATGTTCATTATTGTTTCTATGACTATTTGGCCTTGTTGAATCGTTGTTGGTTATTGTTGTGACTATTTGGAAAGATTATTGGTTGTTTGAGCTGGTTTCCTTGTGATATAAACATGGTTGAGAGGTTATTGATGAGGTTATGAGAAAAATGCAGTTTATTATTTATAATTGTTGAGGTTTGCATGGCTATTGGGTTTCATTGAGTTATCTCCAATTGTTGTCGTAAGTGTGTTAAAAATATTGGTTGTTCTCTTAAGTTTATCATAGCATATAAAGACTAAGTTGGATTGATAGCGTTACGGTGTTTACTTATATTCTGGTTGGTTTTATTGTGAAATGATATTGGTTAAAGCTTACGAGCTATATGATTTACGGTTTGATATTTTGAAAATAAGAGTATTGTGAAAGGCTTGGCCTGAATTATGAAATTCTTTATGAATAAATTGATATGATATGTCTGGTGGGAGCGGGTTGCACGCCGCAACAAGGAGTGATAATTTTGAGGATTGGTTATAGCTGAGGCCTGAAAGAGGCGGTTGTGTTATTTTATTATTGTTGCAGTATTTGAATTTTGATGAGTTTAGATTTCCTTCATGTTTTACAATTATTGTCTCAAATATATTTTCTTGTTTATTGTGTTATCGTATATATATATATATATATATATATATATATATTAATATCATAGGTTTATTGGTAAAAGCCCCGCCTTAGCCTCGTCACTACTTCGCCGAGGTTAGGCTCGACACTTACTCAGTACATGGGGTCGGTTGTACTGGTACTATACTTTGTGCTCTTTTGCATAGATTCAGGTACTAGTCAGCAGTAAAGGATTCCAGTTCACAACCCGATTCGTTTGGAGACACGAGGTACATCTGCCGGCTTTCACAGATTCCGAGAGTCTTCTCCTATTATTGGAGACCTAGCTTGTTGGTATATTTTCTATGGTAGGGCTGAGGTCGTTACATTAAATAGTGTCATTAAAAGAACAATCCCTAATTATTATAAAGTAATGATTTCCTGAACTTAATTTGGTTATGCGTATTTAATAAAGTTCTCCTAAAATGCTCCACTCTTGGGTGAGCTTCGTAACCCTAAAATCTACTTATGTGAACACTGGTATTGAGAAATTCTATGGAGGTAGCCATGTCTATCATTACGTGTTGTAATTTTGTCAACGAAAAATATCTAAAAGAAGGAAAAGGAAGGTTTTGAGTGGCACGATATGCATATTACTTGTGATTCAGAATTGAGGACGAGATCCTCGCGTTTTAATATGATTTGGTATGTTTAAACCGGGCTTCGAGCCGCGGTGGAAGTTATGTAAGGATGAGATCCTTGTGGTGGAAATTCTTGTGTTTAAATTCTCCCTTGTGAATTAAGATTTTACTATAGTACTGTTAGAGAGTCACGGCTGTTAGGCATATTCAACAATTTATGTATGAAATAATGATAATAATAATAATAATAATAATAATGAATGAATAACTAATAATAAAAGTAATACAAATAATAAGTAAATAAAGAAATTAATTAATTAACTGTGCATAATTTTCCAAACTCGTGTTATAATTATTGAGCCTTGACCTATGAGGTATGTGCCCGCCCGGATGGCATTAAATGAGACACGTTAATTCGGATATGTAATTATGAGGTCTTCATGCATCGCATATCGTTATAAGTATTGTGAAGGTCTGAAATGAGATTATTGTTAACGTGAAGTTATTTGAAGAATCTGTAATTGATTATGAACAACTATTAAGATCATATTGAACCAAAAGAGCGTTCCATTCAAATAGTCGGACGAGTGTGGCTTGAACTTTCAGAAGCTCAATATTGCTTTGACTACGACGTCAGTGTTGGTGTTTCCCACAGGTTCAGGATTGTGCACGGTGTATTGTGATGAATCTCGTATTGGACTTGGCGCAATATTAATGCAAGATGGCAAGGTGATTGCATATGCATCTCGACAGTTGAAAGTCCATGAGAAGAATTACCATGTTCATGATTTAGAGTTGGCGGTTATTGTTCATGCTTTGAAAATTTGGATGCATTATCTTTATGTCGTGCCGTGTGATATTTTTACTGACCATCGCAGCCTCCAGTACTTATTCAAGTAGAAAGGTCTAAATTTTAGGCAGCGGAGGCGGTTATAATTGTTAAAAGATTATGAAGTCATTATATTGTATCACCCGGGGAAGGCCAATGTGGTGGCCGATGCATTGAGTAGGAAGGCAGTGAGTATGGGCAGTCTTGCATATATTCCAGTTGGCAAGAGACCGTTGACTTCAGACATTCAGACTTTAGCTAATCAGTCAGTGAGGTTGGATATTTCGCCCAGCAGTGTTTTAGCTTGTACCGTCGCTCGATCTTCTCCAATTGATCGTATTCGAGAGCTGCAGGATGATGACCCACCTTTGATGGTTCTTAGGGACACAGTTCGGCATAGTGGTGCCAAGAAGGGTACGGTTGGTGGAGATGATGTTTTGAGGATGCAGGGTCGTATATGTGTGCCAAATTTTGATGGCCTTCGTGAGTTTTAAGGAGGCCCACATTTTTAAGTATTCTATTCACCCTGGTGCAGCCAAATGTATCAGGATTTGAAACAACATTATTGGTGGAAAAGGATGAAAAAGGATAGTGTTGCTTATGTGGCTCGTTGTTTAAATTGTCAACAAGTGAAGTATGAACATCAAAGACCCGGTGGTTTACTTCAGCATATATGGATTCCTGAGCGGAAGTGGGAGCGTATCACTATGGACTTTGTTGTTGGACTCCCACGGACTCAGAGGAAATTTGACGCAGTTTGGGTTATTGTGGATAGGCTGACTAAATCAGCACACTTCATTCCTGTAGAAAGTACTTACACTTCAGAGCGGTTGGCTGAGTTATATATGCGGGAGATAGTTCGCCTTCATGGTGTGCCCGTGTCTATCATTTCTGATCGGGGTATGCAGTTTACTTCGCACTTTTGAAGGGCAGTTCAGTGTGGGTTGGGTACCCGAGTAGAGTTGAGTACAACATTTCACCCTCAGACTGACGGGCAGTCTGAGCGTACTATTCAGATATTGGAGGACATGCTCCGCGCTTGTGTTATCGACTTTGGAGGTTCATGGGATTAGTTCTTGTTGTTAGCGGAGTTCGCTTATAATAATAGTTAACAGTTGAGCATTCAGATGGCTCCTTATGAGGCGTTATGTGGTAGACGGTGCAGATCGCCAGTTGGATGGTTTGAGCTAGGAGATACTCGATTCAGGAGAGACTTCGTGCAGCTCAGTCTCTGTAAAAGAGTCATGTCGATCGTAAAGTTCGTGATGTGGCATTCATGGTTGGAGAGAGAGTATTTCTTCGGGTATCACCCATGAAGGGTGTTATGAGGTTTGGGAAGAAGGGAAATTTGATCTGTAGGTATATCGGGCCGTTTGAGATTCTTGATAAGGTGGGGGAGGTAGCTTATAGACTTGCGTTTCCTCCAGGGTTATCCTCAGTTCATCCGGTATTCCATGTATCTATGCTCCGAAAATATCATGGTGACCCGTCCCACGTGTTAGATTTCAGCTCTGTCCAACTGGACAAAGACCTGACTTATGAGGAGGAGCCGATGGCTATTTTAGACCGTCAGGTTCATCAGTTAAGGTCTAAGAGTTATCTTTTCGTTCGAGTGCAGTAGAAAGGTCAGCCCGTTGAGGCAGCTACGTGGGAGTCCGAGTCGTACATGCTGAGTAAATATCCACACATGTTCGCTAATTCAAGTAATCTTCTATGTCCGTTCGAGGACGAACGTTTCTTTTAGAGGTGGAGATTGTGATGACCCAAAGGGTCATTTTAAGAATTTAGACCCAATTCTAGGCTTATTAGCCATAAGAAGACTAATTTTAAATACCTCGATTTGTGTGCGTAGTCCGGGCGTGAAACCGGAAAGCTTTTATGTTAAAATATGAGAAATAGTAATTTCTAGAGTTAAAATTTGATTATAGTTGACTTTGGTCAACATTTTGAGTAAACAGACCCGGATCGGTATTCCGACAATTCCGGGAGGTCCGCAGTAAAATATGGGACTCGGGCGTATGCCCGAAAATGAATTCAGAGGTTCCAAGACTTAGAAATCAATTTTTGAAAGAAATTATTTTGCTGAAATATTTATGAAATAAAGAAAAGAATTAATATTTGAAATCATTGGTATCGGGCCCGTATTTTTGTTCCGGAGCCGGGTAAAGATTGTTATAATATTTAGGTCTTTCCTGTGAAGTTTGGTGAAAAACAAAGTTCGTTTGACGTGATTCGGACATCTGGTTGAAAAGTTATGAACTATAAGTGTTCTTGAGGAAAATAATGTGTTTTGAGATTTAATTCATAGTTTTACATGTTATTTTCATGATTTGATCGCACGAGTAAGTCCGTATGATGCTTTTAGTCTTGCGTGCATGTTTGTTTTAGAGCCCCGAGGGCTCGGGTGAGTTTCAAATAGGTTTGAGTTGTGTTGCGTTTTTTCTTTCTTATGTTTCGACGTCGTTTCTTCAAGTATAAATGATATCATATTAAACAATGAGTTTGATTTCTGTTTTGAATGAAGTATTATATCTGTATCATAATTACGGACCCGTAGCAAAAAGAATCATCGAATTTGGACATCGTATGAGGATTTTATGGGCATTTTACTAAGGTTGTTAGATTTTTCAGGTTAATTACGAAATTGCCCCTGACGGCGTATTAAAAATCTGCACTATTTGCAAATATTAAAACCTACATATCTCCTTCATTATACGGTCAAATTGAGTGATTCAAAATCCTGACTTGATAGAATTTCACAAGGAATCCGTTGGAGACATAAAAATCGAGTTTCAGGATCGTTTGGCACGAGAAACGAGGCAGAATAGCTGGCAGAAAAATATATATAAAACAAGTAGACTTCTTCTTCTACAATTTTTTGAATCCCACAGCTCTAGGAACGAATTCCTTCACCAACTATCATCCCCAAGTCATTGGTAATCAATTCTAAACTTTACTCTTTCAATTACTCATTGTTTTTCATCACTTTTAAATCAAAAACTAAGAATTTTCATGGTAAAAATTAAGGGTTTGGGTAGAATTAGGAAATTTTGTAAAAACCGAATCTTTAAATCGAATTAAGGTCGGATTTCAAAACTAATAGTATATTTGGGTTCGTGGGTGAACGGGTAAACGTAATTTGGTCCGAACCCCGAGTTTAGATCAAGCGGGCCCGGGGTCGGGTTTTCACTTTTTATGAGAAAACTTAGGAAAAATTATATTTTTCAATAAATTTAGTTCTTTTAGCATTATTTAATGATATTAAGTTAATTTTGATTAGACTTGAGCAATTTCGAGATGAATTCAAAAGGAAAAACAATAATTGAGCAGTGAGTGGCCTGCAGAATTGAGGTAAGTGTTTGGTCTAACTTTGGCTTGAGGGAATAGGAATCCCCACTTATTGCTATGTGAAATGCATGGGCATGGTATATAGGTGTGGTGTCGAGTATCTATGCACCACCCAAATTGTTTGTTAAACATGATCCCCTTTCCCGTTCCCCACTTATTTGATCATTGTTTTAACTGTTACATGTTCATTATTGTTTCTATGACTACGTGGCCTTGTTGAATTGTTGTTGGTTATTGTTGTGACTATTTGGAAAGAGTATTGGTTGTTTGAGCTGGTTTCCTTGTGATATAAACATGGTTGAGAGGTTCGGTATTGTTTTTATGAAATAAATGTATATATTTTGATATTCCTGTTGGTTCTATGGTTGAGAGGTTATTGATGAGGTTATGAGAAAAATACAGCTTATTATTTATAATTGTTGAGGTTCGCGTGGTTATTGGGTTTCATTGAATTATCTCCAATTGTTGTCGTAAGTGTGTTAAAAATATTGGTTGTTCTCTTAAGTTTATCATAGCATATAAAGACTGAGTTGGATTGATAGTGTTACGGTGTTTACTTATATTCTGGTTGATTTTATTGTGAAATGATATTGGTTAAAGCTTACGAGCTATATGATTTTCAGTTTGAAATTTTGGAAATAAGAGTATTGTGAAAGACTTGGCCTGAATTGTGAAATTGTTTATGAATAAATTGATATGATATGTCTGGTGGGATCGGGTTGCACGCCGCAACAAGGAGTGATAAGGAAAGACAGGTGGGATCGGGTTGCACGCCGCAACAGGAGCAATAAGGGTGATATATTTAGGGAGGAGCAATAAGGGAGGACAGGTGGGAGCGGGTTACATGCCTCAACAAGGAGCGATAAGGGAGGACATTTATATTTTTACTGATTTCCAAAGAAAATAAAGATTTGAAAAGCTAAATGGTTATTTTTACTGTTTTGTTTTTAGAAAAACAAAGATTAGAAACTTTCTATTTTATATTACTATTTTCATATTTTCGCACTACTTTTGTTCAAAGATAAAATTTGAAAACTTGAAAATTTTGCGGATTGATTATAGTTGAGGCCTGAAAGAGGCGGTTGTGTTATTTTATTATTATTGCAGTATTTGAATTGATGAGTTTAGATTTCCTTCCTCTTTTACAATTATTGTCTCAAATATATTTTCTTGTTCGTGTAGAACTGTTTTATTGTGTTATCGTATATATATATATATATATATATATATATATATATATCACAGGATTATTGTTAAAAGCCCCGCCTTAGCCTTGTCACTACTTCGTCGAGGTTAGGCTCGGCACTTACTCAGTACATGGGGTCGGTAGTACTGATACTACACTTTGTGCTCTTTTGCACATATTCAGGTACTAGTCAGCAGTAGAGGATTCCAGGTCACAACTCGATTCGTTTGGAGACACGAGGTACATCTGCCGGCGTTCACAGCGTCCGAGAGTCTTCTCCTATTATTGTTTACACTGTTTTATTATACTCAAAATAGTTACACTATTTCTTTCGGCCATTATTTTTAGTATTCTTTAGTAGTTTGTGGATTGTGACACCAGACCCTGGGGTAGTCTTAAAGTTGTTTACATATTTAGTTCGTGATACGTTGTATTTAAATGGTCACTGTTATCATTTTATTTTATTTTCGTTGGGAATTGTTTTAATTAGGCTCAATTGAAATTTATTTATGTATGCTCAAGTAATAAATCAAGGAAATTAGTTAATCGACTTCTAACATTTGCTTGCCTAGCAAGTGTGGTGTTAGGTGCCATCACGATCCCTAAGGTTGGGAATTTGGGTCGTGATAGACCGGCGCTCAACCGAGTAAACCCGACTGAGCAAACCTGTTAGATTTCATTCTACCCAAATTCATTTTTAAATAAAGAGGAGATGTACTCCATTAATCATACTTTATAAATATTTCATTAACAACTTCCATTTTATTTCCATTATAAGTTTCAACCATAATATCCAAAATATTACAATTTTTATAGATATGATGAAAAACATACATGCC
>ML402424.1:35409-56868 GCA_005239525.1 Nicotiana knightiana | reverse complement strand
ATCAAAGGAAATTAGCTACTCGAATTCTAACATTGGCTTGCCTAGCAAGTGTGGTGTTAGGCGCCGTCACGATCCCTAAGATTGGGAATTTGGGTCGTGACAACTTGGTACCTTTAAGACATCAAAGCAGATTCAAACCAACAGTCATAGTCACCAATTATTAGAGAGATATTATCAAGGTTGTGGGACTGAACCTTCATCATGATTACAAACTTACAAATATAAACATAGGATCCCTAAGGTCTCAACAGGATCATGCTTCTAACAGTATTAACAAGTCAATATGTTCAAATAATATCAACTAATGAACTTCAATAAGGTTTGAGAGCCAAGTTCGGCTTTAGATTAACAATAAAGGGGAGAGCTAAGCATAACTAAAGGTAGAACATGGTGTTGCAGAGTTTGAGCAAGGACACTAGTAACATTTAATCAACTACACATGGGCAAAATGAAGGAAACAGTAATTTCACATAAGTAGAGGAACTTTGCACATGCACAATACATTACAGAACCATACCAACATGTTGATAAAGAAAGGATATGGAAGACATTGTATCAAAACAAGTTCAAACTCAAACATAGATCTGGTTCAGCATATAGGTATGAAGTGATCATGTTTCAGTTCCCAAAACTATCAATTGGTTATGGGAGTATGTCTAAATTCTATTTTTATGGAGGCTTAGTTAATGATAGAGGCATGAAAACTACACAGAAACTCAACAGTGACTCATGTACCAGTTTTGGAATTACACATGTATATGAAGATCTGAACTGACTTTGGAACAAACAAGCTCAATTTGTGCAACAATTACTAGTTGACTTTATCCAAACAAAACCATGACTTACAGTAAGAATAGTTTAACCTTACAGAATATATATGCAGCAAAGATTCATGAGGAGAAAATATCTTGGTGCTAATAAGATAGTTTCTATGCATACAACAGTTGAGCATGATCATGAGAAAAGTTATAGTGATAACTTAGATATCACTCTCAGAGGTAACAGGTACAGATACAGAGAAGAAAAACATCTAGACACTCAAGATTCTTTCAACTTAGTTAAATGACATTGACATAGTATATATCATAATGAACTTAACCATAAGGCAAATAAGGTGAATGGAAACAAGATGAAATCGCAGCAGAATAAATGGTGAAGATAAAGTCATGAAGTTCAGATGAGCATGATTAATTCAACAATAATGATGTCTAAGACAAAGAAGAAGACAATAGTGATAATTCAGTAAGATAGTTGGACAAACACAAGTAGAGACAAGAAAGTATTTAGACATTGTAAGTTCAAACTTAAGGAACATGGATACAAGTCTTGAACAAGTTCAGGTTTCAATTTAGCAATAACTATCAAGTAGCAAACTTAGCTTCTAAACCTTACAAAATTATAGAAGTGCAATAAAACAGGAATGAATTCATTGTAAGTCACTGAGAGCTATGAAGTTTACATTGAACATAAATATGTAAGAAATTAGGCATGGAGACTATAAGAAAACTCAGAACAAAGATCAATAATTATCATTTACCTAATCGACTATTATTCTAGAGAATCATAACAGAACAAGCTGATCATCATATTTGTCAAAACATAAATATCAAATGTCAAACACATACAGCATAATATTAATATATAGAATCTAACATCGACATATCTAAATCATTCCAAGAAATGAACGAAAGAAAGAGGGAGAGAGAAATATGATGTCCTTCTTAAGGTCAACAAACCAAACAAATTCCTTTGTTGCTCAAAGATTCCAGATCTTTCAAACTCGAACCAACAAAAGAAACTCGACAAAAGAGAGAAAACGAGTAAGAGACCTAATATCAGAAATCCTATTTTTTTTAGTGTTGGGATTGTATGCGTTTAGTGTTAGGTTGTTCTGGTCTGTTAGGTGAGATTGTGTGATGGAACATTAAAGACCCCTTTTTATCGTGGCATTCAATGGTCTAGGGCTTCTTGAATTCAAAACCAGTAGTGGAGAGTGACGCATGGTAGATGATGATAGCTAATCGAGTGAAAATTAGAAGACAGAGGAGGGAAATCCAGTAATGATTTTACCTGAGTACTGGAGTGGAGTGAGTCGATGATGTTGAGGCACAAGAAACTATCGTTCATAACCCTAATACCCATAGGTCATTGAATTTGATCTATGGGTGTCCTATATTGATGATGAAGCCAGTTAACACCTTCTGCTCGCTTTGATTTGAAAGAACGAAAGAAGTCATCATGCAAGTTTGAAGTTTCACCCTTTTGGTATGATTTCTTCGACTAGGGTTTTGAAATCGTAAGGAAAATGTGGAAAGCATGACGGGACTACAAGTGCAGGAACAATCATGGATGCTAGGGATTTGAAAGGTCATTAGCAATTTGACGTTTCATCTCTGAGATTAGGGCTCAGATTTTGGGAGATTTGATTTTTGGTGATGAAATAGGCAATGGTTCAGGGGGAATCGTGGATATGGGAGACAAACAACATGATTTGAGGTTGATTTCACGACCTTGCACTAATTTGTGCAAGGTCAGTTCGTTGATGGCATTTGGGCAAATGAGAGAAAAGAGAGAAGAAGGGGAAAGAAAGGCGGCTGCGCAGGTAGAAAATGATTTAGCGTTTTGGGGGTGAGACCAAATGGTCTCTGAGTTAAAACGGGGGGGAGGGAGGGAGATTTGGGTCTTTGGATCATTTGATCAATGGCCCAGATAAATTGGGGCATTACATATTTTAGAAAATCAATTTCGGGAAATTTCGGGGACCATTGGATCTTTATGATCCAAAGACTGAGATAATTTCTGATAGTGGGTAGAGATTTAAACGCAAAATAGGATAATTTGTGACTGTTGATGATTTGAATCAATGTCCCAAATTGCTTGTGTTTGTTTTGTGAGTGGTATTAGAGGGTGACGTGCCAGGTCATGATTGGTTGAGAGGCAATGTCAAGGATTGCCAAGCTGGAAAGGGATATCAAGAAAATCGCCTCTAGAGTGTTTAAGGTTGAAAAATAAAGTGAAATGAGCTTACTCCCGATTTTCTCCTCTTTTACCTAGTTGCAGGTATCGCAATTGCGAACACATGTTCGCAATTGTGAAGCCCGTATTTGCAAAACATTGATAAAAAAAGCGACCAGTGCATCATTCATGTAAAAGTCACAAATGCGACAAACTCTTCACATTTATAAAGGACACCCCCTTCGCATATGCGTGCTAAGCTTCACAAATGCGAAGCTGACCAACACCACATTTCATCGCAGATGTGATGCTATAGTCTCAAAAGCGAACATAGTGAACTTCACATAAGCGACTTATTCTTCGTAAATGCGAAGACCCAACCCCCACTCATGCTCGCAAATGCAATCTCCTGACCGCAAAAGCGTGGCTCACAAATGCTAGATTTGCAACTAAACACCACCTGTCGCGCCCCCTTTTTCCCTTTCGTGGAGTCCGGGTTTCGACATGCTTTGAGACAACTCGTTTTATTTTAGGAAAGGGGTATGGAAATTGAAGAGTCACCACCTAACGGATTTAAGGTGCGTTAGGGCACCTAATGCAAGTAACTCATGAAACCGGTTTACATTACCAGAGATTGGGTAAGGGCTTGAAATTACCTTGAGGGAAAGGTGTTAGGCACCCCTCGAGATCCACAAAGGTGGCTCCCGGCCAAACTCATTTTTTGTGAATTAGTCATTAAGCAAGTAAAGGAGTTTAAGCACACATATGGATTACAAGAAAAAGGGAATAAATGGGTCCTAGGTTTAGTAGCTTATAGGATCACTTCTGTGCAATACCCGGTAAAACTTCCTCAATTAGAGGGGTTACATGTGGCATTAGCGCACAGGTCATCATATCCCTTACTACCCAATTACCCTCCCCTTAGTGGTTATGTAAGCGATTCTAATTAAACGTACTCTATGCGTGCATGACCCGTCCCTTTCTTATGGCCCTGGAGGTATTTAGGACCTCTAATTAAGGAAGTTCTAGACTCTCCTAAAGTGCTTAAAAGAAGAAAATCTAAGCGACAATTTTAAACAAGTAGGACTGCCGGGTAAAGGAACAATTAAGGGGGCTCACATTTACCTCCACAAATGAGCAGTCAATTGCACGTCTCAAACAATAGTATTTCAGATACTTTAAGAGTCCTAAAGCAGGATATTTAGGTGAGCATGACAAACAGAATATATCCAGCATCTTGTTAAAGCAAACTAGTGGAGACCTAATCAGTTTGCCTACTGATTTTAGGGGGTTGCTGAATCTGGGCAGCTCACAAGTATTTAAACAAAGCACAGTTTTACCATTTTGCAAGAGTTTGATTATCCTACAGGCTTGCCTAGGCGTGGATCTGAGATGTCATATAAACGGGATATCTAATTGTCAATCAGGGTCATAATAGACTAATAAACGTTTTTGAACAGGCAGTTTGTTCATTATGTCCTATAGGCATGCTGTCTAGGTGCTGAACATTACAGAACTGATTTTATATATTCATCTCTATAAACATGTTATCTAGGTGTTGGGATTGCTTTTAAACTTACTCTTATAGACATGGTTGCTACTGATTTATGCGATATAGGCACGATATTTAGGTGAGTGCAATAAAATTCCTAAAGCATAGTTTCTAATGCACATGAGAGAATGATCACGATTTTTAGACAGGGTTAATAGCACCCTAGTGACAGGATTCTTAAGCAGACATGATGTATGCAGAAGTTTAGAAAGCAGAAGTTTTAGAACAAATGGTATGATGCCTATGAACATGTTTTCTAATGCACAAATGATCCTAAGAGCATGATTCCTAATGCAAGCAAATAGTCATAGTAATCCTAAGATTATGATTTCTACCCAATTGTCCTACAAAAATTATATGAAAATCCCTCCCCTTTTTTACTAATATTCCCAATATCTGTTTACAAGAATTATTATTATAGACCATAAATGAATTACAGAAATAAGTAATGCTATACTATAGGGAGCCTGGATAAGCCCAAAGTGAACTTGGCAAACCAGGCCTTCAAACAGTCCAAAGTACTGTAACTCATAGTGTCCAATAAAGATTATCCTGGTGTGTCAAAATTCTCAAGGGCCTCAGGGACCCCGGGTAATGCTCACACCAAGACACTTTCAAAGAGAAGTCATTTTTGTGCAGTGTGGAAGGGCCAACCCCAGTGTGCCAGAGTTTGGAGGAATTTCATGGGTTCCTAGGCAGTACACACACTGGAGGGGCAGGATCCTATGTATTCTAAGAGTAGGAGTGGGAGTGCTTGAAAGAGTGGTAATAATTTTAAGAAAACATATCAGAAGTGAAATCAATTTAGAAGTGAAAATAGTTTAGAAGTGAAAATAGTTTGGGAGTGGAAATGGTTTAGAAGTAAAAATAGTTTGGGAGTGGAAATGGTTTAGAAGTGAAAACATATTAGGAGTGAAAACAGCTTAGAAATATTCTAGAAAAGGTTCAGCAAACAACAACAAGTAAGAAACACAGTCACAGGGTTTCACACAAAACTCCATATTGCAGTTCATTAGTCAAACTTAGGTGAGCATATAGAATGTTGAGAACAAACAATTACACAAAAAGGGAACAGGGGTTGGGAACACAAGAATCCTGAATCAAGAACACATAGAAACAAGGTGTTAAGGAAGCATGCTAGTCAGTAGAAGCATAGGGCAGGCAGGGGTATAATATTTACCAGGACATGCTGAGTTAGGGCCTTAAACAGGGAACACCTAAGTTCCTCAGTCATACATAACTATGGAAGCAAGCATACTGACTCAAGCAATAGACAAGGAAACATAGAAGTTTAATGTAAGAGCAGTCATGCTAATCAATTCACAGAGAGGACAGGGTTTTAACTACACAGAATTGATCATATCAATTGAAGTCAATTAGACAGAAAAATAGGAGCCTGAGACACCAAAGTAAGCATGTTGGCTTAAGGCGATAGACAGAGAAGATTGAACCTTAAACACAGAAGTAAACATGTAGTAATAAACAGGAAAGACTGGAATTTGAACACAGAAGTAAACATCTTGATTAGAGTGAAACCTAAACAAGAGTAAACATGCTGATTAAAGCAATAAACAGGAGTAAACATGTTGATTAAGGCAGTAACAGGAAAACATAGAAGCTAAATACATAGTAGTTAACGAGTACATAAGAGACATGGGTTTAACAAAAGTACAGCAACAGAGAGCACACATATTTTAACTTCATAGTATAATGAACGAGATTAGGAGTAGAAACATACCAGTTAAGGGACGCAAAACAGAAGGTAAAGTAGGCAGGATTCAACAGTCTAGCCTTGGCTTTCAGCCGGCTAGACAAGCAATGAACACAAGTAGTAGAGAGAGAGATGAGAGTGAAGATTTTTGTGTGTATGTTTGATATGTTGTTCGTGTGTTGAAGAAGTAGAATGAGAGTGTATATATAGCACTTAGGGAGTAAAACAAATAAGGTAAAGAGGAAATCACAGTTTGTAAATCAATTAAAATCAATCAGCCAATTATGAAATCAATTCCTATAGAGAAATCCGGAAAAGACCCCCTAAATTGGGGAGAATCAGTTAACGGTCAGAACTGGGGCTCAACTAAGACAAAAAATCAATATCATACCATATAGGAAGTCAGTCAAATCCCCAAACTATACTGATAATCCAATTAAGGCAAGTAAAATTAATCAAGGTCATAAATAAGGAAATAAGTAAAAATTTCAAAAATATTGGTTTTAATAGGAAAGAGTTATTCAAATCCTAAATAGAATCAGTCAATACAACTGATTCACAAAAATAAACATAATAATGAAAAAAATTGAAGAAATCAGTGTCACAAATAAAAACATCTAGGGTTTAAGCATATACGCAAAAATTTATCAAACATGTAAAGAGATAGTCAGATTCAACACTTGAAAGTTAAAAAAACCTTTTGAAGAAAATCTGGGACGAACCCTAATTTCAGAAAGAGTAAATAAAATCGAAGGATTTAACTAAAACAAAAGATTTTCTAGGGAAAAACCAAATAACACTCGAATCGTTTCAGATCTACAAAGATATGAATAGATTCAAGTAGTCGTAGAACTAGGGGTTTTTCAAAAAAACAACAGAGATGAGAGAAACTTGGTCAAAATCTATAGATTCGAACTAAATATAGGAGGAAATCAGTACTCACAAACGAGAATGGCCCTAGACAGGCCAGTAAACAAGTTTCAGGCAAGAACAGGTTGAATCTCCATGAGATTTTCTCAAGGATCAATGTAATCGAACATCCAGGAAGCATAAACGGTTGGTAATGGTTGGAGAATACTCAGAATCTCGACAGATAGGAGCTTTTCGCAGGTGACGACGATTAGGGTTAGGGGTAGGTCGAGAGAGAATTGGANGGGGGGGGTTGTTAGGGTTGGTTTAGAGATTAATATGGTAAGGTTTAATGTGGACCGTTGATCTAAAAGATCAACGACCACGATTTGATGGGTTTGGGTCGAGTAGGTACAGATTGGGCTTAAAGTGAATTCGGCTGGTATTATTAAGGGGTTTGGGCTGGTATTTAAAGGGTTAGGTCCGAAAAGTTAAAGAAATTAAAAGGGCTATTTGTTAAATACCCAATTAATTGATAAAAATAATTTATAAAAATAATTAACAGGTTATAAAAATGGTTTTCATGCATAGAAATATTTTAAAATAATTACTCAATATTTTAAAAATGCAACAAGCTATTTTCTGGTAAAGTAATGTAAAAATGCATAGATGGGCTATAATTGCAAAGTTGTTGCAATTGTAACCCAAAAATGTAAATGTCGCCATCTGTGAAATAATTAGGCTTAGTGTTAATATAAATAGCAAAAGTAAATCATAAAATTGTTATAAAATTATTTGTAGTGCAATTAATGATTATTTATATAATAAAATACTAGGATAAATTAATTAGAAATCCTCAAAAATACAAAAATTATGGGAAAATATTATTGATGCTAAGACATGGTTTTGGAAGTATATATGTATTTTGAAAATATTATAGGAAAAAAATTGGGTATCAACACCACCAACTGAAATGCACCAGCTATTCCGAATCAATTCGCAACGCCTTTGAAACTCATCCGAGCCCCTGGAGCTCCAAACAAAATATGCACCACAAGTGTAACATCCTATAAACTTACTTGTTACCTCAAATCATCAAAATAACATCAAATAACAAGAATCAATCATCAAAACTCAAGAATGTCTACTTTAAAACTCATTTTTATAATTTTTCACATAACACGCTAAAATGCGTTCGGGTCACACCGAATCCCAAAACGTCGTACAAAGTCCACAAACACCAACATGTCGGAATTGTCAAAATACTGATCGGAGGTCGTTTACCAAGAATATTGACCGTGGTCAACTCAAGTCTCATTTTCGGCGAAAAATTATATTTTCTTCAAAATTATACGTAAAAACTTTCTAAAAAATAACAAGGACCACGCACGCAAATTAAAAATATCAAATAAAGCTAACAGAGACCTCGAAACTCAATAATAAAAGCTAGCACTCAAAGCGACCTAATACGTATATTTTGAGTAAGGACTACACTTTGAGAGTTTGGACGTATGGAGAAGGACTTTTTTGAGCTGTAGAAGCATCTCGATCACTTCAAATCCCAATGCGAGTCTCAAGTTGACTGTATCTACAACAGAACTTCCATCGTCGAGTTCCATAGATGAACAACCGAGCTTAATTCTATACGAAGAAATTAAGAACGATTCAAGCCTTAAATAAACTGAAAACCAAGTTTATCTATTTAGGACGATTCAAACCCTAAATCGAATGAATTGAAACAAATAAAAACAAGAGAAAACAGAAATGTGGATTCAGCTAGAGAAATTGCCTCGCTCTGATCAAATTACATAGGCTAGATGATGATGTTGGCACATGACTGTGGTAGTTGTAGAAGCATCTGGATCACTACCAATCCCAACGTCAGTACTCAAGTTGAGTGTATCTACACCAGAACTTCCATCGCCGACCGCCATTGATGAACAATCGAGCTCAATTAGAAATTAAGAACGATTCAAGCCTTGAATCGAATAAATTGAAAAACATGTTTAGCTATTGTAGGACGACTCAAATCATAAATCGAATGAATCGAAACAAATAAAAACAAGAGAAAACAGAAATGAAGATTCAGCTAAAGAAATTGCCTCGCTTAGATCAAATTACGCAAGCTCTAACACCATTTTAAACTCTATAATTTTCATTAATTAGGCAAGAAGAGGGATATATAGAGAGAGAAAGATATGAAGCAGAGGAGTGAATAAAATGAAAGATTAAGTGGGTGTTTAGACATAAGAACGGTAAAATTCGGAAAAAAGTGAAAAAAGAATTCGAGCGAAAATAGTATTTGAAAATTAGAGTTGTATTTGAACATGAATATAATTTTGGGTTATTTTTAAATTTTTGTGAGCTTTTTGAAGTTTTTAAAATTTTCAAAATTCATCTTAAAATAAAAATTAAAAATTTTATGGTCAAACATCGATTTCGAAAAGAATAAAAATTTATCAAAACTAATGAAAAACTTAAAGGCTAATTACATGGACAACACCTTAAATGTGGCTTTAATTTTCACTTAGACACTTCAACCAAGACCAATACCTATTAAACACTTCAACTCTACCAAAAGTATACAACTCATTCGGAGATAATGATTTATTCTGTTGATTAAAAAAAAATTTTCATTAAATAAACCAAGCCTAGAATTATTAACATAGCTTTCAACTTGGTAACGTAATGGTGCATTTTACGCAGATAAAAGAGTTCATAGTAGCGCTGACGAAAGTGGCTTATAAATTGATGGGGCTAGTTAATTCCTGGTTAGGCTAGCGAGATGTGAGAATGATGAAGAGATTTACTTGTAGAGTGAGAGAAAATGTGATGGAGCTATATTGTATATGTATATGATGGTGAATTATTAACAATGTCTACGTCTAAATAGTGTGTATAGGTGTATTTTGAGTGATTCTGCCGATAAACAAGTAGGAAGCAGATGAGCTCTATTAATTTTATTTGGCAAAGAACAGAAAAAGATGAAATTTTCGTTGATGGAAGTTGAATTAGACACAAAGAACATAGACGTAAAAGAACCAAAACCCTAGAAGAAAGAAAAAACCCAAAAGGAACTTCAGAAAAAAAAAAAAAACAGAAAAAATTTACATTTCGATCATAGATGCGCTCAACTCGGACTGAATATCACTCATTCTGCCACCTCAGCTTGAGGTGTTCAATAGATACACTTTTATTAAGATTGGACCGTTCAGTAGGATTGATATTAGTTGAGGTGTCTAAGAGAAAACTAAAGCCAAGTTTAAGGGGTCTTGTGTGTATTTGACCTTGTTTATAACTTAATGTCACTAAATGGACCACACTACACACTTGTCAAAATAACTTAAAGGGATTTTTATCTTTCTATACACTATTTGAAACCTTAATACCTTCCCTATTAAAATTTTAATTTAATTAAATGATCATATATAATTTATCAATTATGTACAAATAAGTTTTAAATGAGTATCCCTTCATATTATGAATTGAATAAGAAATATCAGTTATTTCCTTATACCTTTATGCTTGCCCACTCTCTCTCTTTCTCTCTCTCTCTCTCTCTCTCTCTCTCTCTCTCTCTCTCTCTCACACACACACACACACACACATACACACACACACACTCTCTCTCTCTCTCGTCATCTCTCTACTCTCCTTCTCTGTTTTTCCCCCCAATTTTCTTCATTTGATTTTTGCTATTTTTTATTGTAACGACCCGGCCGATTATTTTGAGAATTTAAGCTCTGTTCGGTGGCATAAGGTCTTGAACAACTTCACATTATGTATATCGACCTGCGTGCATGATTGGATTCAGTTACTGGATGATTCAGAGTCGAATTAGAAGAAGGATTCTAGTTTTGGAAGTTTAAGCGGTGAAATTTGATCGGAATTTGACTTTTTGTGTAAACAGCTCCAGAATAAGTTTTGGACAATGTCAACATCTCTGTATGGTGATTTTGGAATTAGGCGCGCGTCCGGATTTGGATTTGGAGGTCCGTAGAGTAATTTGAGGCATTTCGGCAAAAAAATTAAAAATTTGAAGTTTGGAAATTGGAGAAGTTTGACCCACAATTGATTTTTGTGATATCGGGGTCGGAACGCGATTCTGAGAGTTGGAACAACTCTGTATGTAAATTGGTACTTGTCTACAAAATTTGGCGTCATTCCGGGTTGAATTGATAGGTTTCGACACGAGTTTTAGAAGTTGGAAGATTGAAAGCTCATAAGCTTGATTCATGCTGTGATTCGTAGTTTTGTCGTGGTTTGATATGGTTCGAGACCTCGAGCGGTTCCGTGTTAGGGTATTGAACTTGTTGGTATGCTTGGACAGGGTCCCGAGGGCCCCGGGTGTGTTTCAGATGAGTTGCGGATGATTTCCATGGTTTTGGGGAGGCTGAGTTCTGGTGTAATCGCACCTGCAGACCCTGGGCGCAGGTGCGAAGGAGGCGGCGCAGGTGCAAGAAAAGCTGGTCTGGGCAGTCTCCGCAGATGCGGAGAATTGGAACGTACGTGCGAAGCCACAGGAGCGGGTTCTTGAGCACAGAAGCGGAGTGGAGCGCATGTGCGGTTGGTCGTGCGCACCTGGGGTTGCTTAGAAGCAACTATTTTCATCGCAGGTGCGGTCACGCCTGGGCAGAGAGTTTATATTCGAGGGTTTTCCATTTTCTCCATATTTTGACTTGTAGAGCTCGATTTTGAGCGATTCTTGGTGGGTTTTTCAAGGAATCAGATTGGGTAAGTGTTCTTCACCTAGTATTTAATGTATTCCATGATTTTACCTTTATTTCTATCATTAAATTTGTGGTTTTGGTTGGAAAGTGTTGGTTTTTGAAGAAAATTTCTAAAATGAAAATTCATGATTTGAGAGACGAAATGGTATCGGAATTTGGTAATTTTTATATGGTTGAACTCATATTGGAATGGGTGTTCGGATTTTGTAACATTTGTCGAGTTCCGAGATGCGGGTCCGAGGGTCGGATTTTGGGTTGACTTTTGGATTGTTAAAGATTTAGGCTTTATAATCCGAAATAGTTTCTTATAAGTTTTATATGTACTTTGAAGTTATTTTAGTTGGATTTGAGCCGTCTGGAGGTCTTTCCACCCGAGGAGTTCATCTTAGAGTACCGGATTGTCGTCTTTGAGATAAGTATTTTTCCTAACCTTGTGTGAGGGAATTACCCCTTAGGATTTGAGTCTTCTATGTTGATTGTAGTCCGTGTACGTGAGGTGACGAGTGCGTGCTCGGACTTAATTGTGAGAAGTTGGCCTTTTAAGGTTCTTAGGTCCTTATATTTACCGTGTATGAAGTTGTTCTTGATACGTTGGATTCCTACTTGCTAGTTTCACTTCTACATGCTTTAATTAAAGATAATTGCCTTGGTATTCCCTCTTACTTTCTAATTGAAGCTTATTTGACTTGACTGTAATTTTTACCTCTTCTATCGTCATGATATATTTTTCATAAACTGCCTATCTCTATATGAAATTACTATTATCTCATCCTATAATTGTTTAGCCTTAATTGGAGTTACGATTATCTTCTGCTGCTCATTCCTAATCGAATTTTTGAAATCTTTCGTAATTGCCCAACCTCAAAAGAAGTTTAGATAACCTCTACGTAGATGACTTGCCTTTAATTGGGACTATTTGACTCGTGTTGGCTTCTTATTGTTGACTTGAATATTGTGAAATCGTTGCTACATCCTTTGCTTTACTCTTGTTAAGTTGCTCTCCTTGCGCCTAGCATTCTTTATTATGGTTATTCCTTGTGAATGAGTTTTACCGTTCTTTGTGATTTAATGTTCTTGAGTTGATTTACTTGCCTTGCATTACTGTCATTGTTGTTTTTGTACTTGATGCGGTGATGTACAAGGTTTTTGTCATGCTATACATGTTATCTCTGTTGGTCGCGTTGCATATTTAAATTGGGACTACGGAACGTATTTTGGGAGATCCCCCAACACTGCATATTTATTTTGGGGCTACGGACGTATTCCGGGAGATCCCCCAGCACTGCATATTTATTTTGGGACTACGAACGTATTTCGGGAGATCCTCCTGCACTACATAATGAATTTGGACTATGGGAATGGATCCCGATAGATTCCCCTGTTGATATATCCGTGTCCAGAGCTGTTAATCCTCTATACTTCGGTGTCACAGGGTGACATATACTCGAAGGATATTTCTTGAAGAGTGGTATTTGAAAAGTATTTATTTTGAAGGAACTCTATTTGAAGAATATTTATTTGAAAAGTATGTTTAAAAACGAACATTTATCTTGAAGAACTATGTTTGAAAGACATTTATTTGAAAAGCATTTATCTTGAAGAAACTATGTTCAAAAGACACTTATTTGAAAAGTATATTTGAAAAGCATTTATCTTGAAGAAACTACGTTCGAAAGACAATTATTTGAAAGGTATATTTGAAAAGCATTTATCTTGAAAGAGTTGTCTTCGAAGAACATTTATTTGGAAAGTTCATATTTGAAAAGTAATTATCTGGGAAGAACTTTGTTTGAAGGATATTTATTGAAAAGTTTATATTTGAAGGAAGTATATTTCAAATGAATTTCCCATTGGAAAGGATTTTATTCTAAAGACCTCAAGTTAAAAACTTACAGGTGAAAGTTTACACTTGAAGGATTTGACTGATTTATTGGGATTGTTGGCTAAGACCTGATGTGAAAACTATTGTAGTGCTGAGTTATTATTTGTCCTTATTGTATTGTGATTTTCGGATTTGGGTTGTGTTTCCGCCCATCCCCCTGTGTCTTATAATGGTGTTCCGCTATTACTTGTTGTTTTTCCTTCCTTATTGTAGATGCTATGTTGTTAGCCATATCATGTAGTCATTAGATAGATGCCATGTTCTGTCATTCCTATACTTATGCTTGTTCATTTTATTAGACCAGTGGGTATCTTGACTAGTCACCGTCACTACTTCACCGAGGTTAGTCTTGATACTTAATGGGCACCGCTGTGGTGTGCTCATACTACACTTCTACCGCTGTGGTGTGCTCATACTACACTTCTGCACATTTTGTGCAGATCCAGGTATTGATCGTTAGTAGCTGTGCGGATCCTTGATGAGGAGACTCAAGGTAAATCTGCCCCTGCATCACAGGCTTCGGAGTCACCTTCTTACTTTGTTATTAAGCTATTTTTACTCATTTCCAAACAGTTTTATCTAGAAGTTGTAGCAAACTCTGTAGAGCTTATGACTTGTACTACCTGTTTTGGAAAATTATAAATTCTATAAAGATTTCTACATCAAGACAGTTAAATTTCTTTTATTATTGTTGTTATTCAGTAAATGTTAGGCTTACCTAGTCCCTAAGACTAGGTTCCATCACGTTACCCAATGGAGGGGAAATTGGGTCATGACATTTATGCTTTCTTGTTGTATAGAATTTTAATGGAATTCATCAATGGATTTCAATCGTTTTAGCTTAGCAATTTCCTTTTATGTTACACAATTGGTGTTCAAATTAAAATTGTCAATCAAGAAATTTTGAAGGTGTTTGACTCTCCACCATTGACAACCATTAAAAAGCTTTGAATCTTTGAAATCGAATTTGAGTTTTCAAAAACCATTATTTGTTTGGAATGAAGAAGAAAAAGAAGAAGAAGAAGAAGAACAAGAACAAGAACTAGAACACATGACATACAAATATACTTACCAACTGCAGTAAAGTTGTATTATAATTATATCGAAATTGTATTATGTTATAGTTATATTTTTTATTCGAATGTTGTATGAAAGTTAAAAAATAGTTGTATAATATATGAATCGTTGTATAAAATATGTAGTTAAGTTATCAATAATCATTTTATATAAAGTTGTTGATATGTATCAAAATTGTATTAAGAGAGTAAGTTTTGATTGGAATTTTAGAGAGGAAGAAACACACACCATAGACAAAATATATACATATCATATATACAAAATACATATCGTATAAAATTTGTAATGAGCCGGCCAGTCATTTTGAGAATTTAAGTCCCGTTCGGAGGCATAAGGTCCTGAGCAGCTTCGTATTATGTGTATCGACTTGCGTATGTGGTTGAATTCTATTACCGGATGATTCAGAGTCAAATCAGAAGAAAGGTTCAAGTTTTGGAAGCTTAAGTGGTAAGAGTTGGCCAGAATTTGACTTTTGTCTAAACGTCTACGGAATGGGTTTTGGATGATTCGAACAGCTTCGTATGGTGATTTTGGACTTAGGCGTACGTCTGGATTTGGATTTGGGGGTCCGTAGGGTAATTTGGAGCATTTCGACGAAAGTTGGAAAAGTTGAAGTTTTGAAGGTTGAGAGGATTGACCAAGAGTTGACTTTGGTGATATCGGGGTCGGAATGCGATTCCGAGAGTTGGAACAACTCCGTTATGTTATTTGGGACTTTCCTGCAAATTTTGACGTCATTCCGTGTTGATTTGATAGGTTTTGGCGCGAGATTTAGAAGTTGCAATTTGAAAGTTCATAAGTTTGATTCCTAGTGCGATTTGTAGTTTCGCCGTTGTTTTGATGTGATTTGAGACCTCGAGCGAGTCCATGTTAGGTTATGAAACTTGTTGGTGTGTTTAGACGGGGTCCCGGGGGGCCCGGGTGTGTTTCGGACGAGCTTCAGATGATTTTATGCTTGTGTTCAGGTCTGCTTCTGGTGTACCGCATTTGCAGAGGTTTGATCGCAGATGCAGAGTCGCTTCTGCGTGTGTTTTGTCGCTTCTGCAATATCGAGGACAGAGGGGGGGGGAGCTTCGCTTTTTGTAGAGTGTTTGTCACAGATGTGATGGCTGCGTTTGCGTCCCATTGATCGGTAAGGCAGAGATTTACGCTTCTGCGTCTACCCGTGCGCTTCTGCGGTGTCGCAGGTGCGATACCTTTTTCGCAAGTGTGGCCACTGGTCTGTCCACTTGAGTTCGCAGATGCAAACGTTTCTCACAAATGTGATAGCGCAAATACGCTTATTTGTTCGCAAATGCGGAAGTCCTGGGCAGAGAGTTAAATTCGAGGGTTTTTCCATTTTATCCTTATTTTGAGTCTTAGACCTCGATTTTGGGAGATTCTTCGTGGGTTTTTCAAACAAATCGATTGGGTAAGTGTTTTTCACCTAGAATTTATTATATTCCACGATTTTCTCTTTATTTCTATCATTTAATTAGTGTTTTTGAGTGAGGAAAATGGGAATTTTTGAAGAAAACTTTCAAAATGAAAAATCATGATTTGAGGGGCGAATTGGTATCGGAATTTGATAATTTTATTATGGTTGAACTCATATTGGAATGGTGTTTGGATTTTCTGAAATTGGCCAGGTCCGAGGTACGGGCCCGGGGGTCGATTTTTGGGTTGAGTTTTAGATTTTGATAGAGATTGAGGCTTTATGATCCAGAACAGTTTCTTATGAGTTTTATTTGTTCTTTGAAGTTATTTTGGTTAGATTTTAGCCGTCTGGAGGCCATTTCACCCGAGAAGTTTATTTTTGAGTATCGGTCTGTCTTCTTTGAGGTAAGTATCTTGCCTAACTTCGTGTGGGGGAACTGCCCCTTAGGATTTGAGTCTTCTATGCTAATAGTAGTCCGTGTACGCGAAGTGACGAGTATGTGCTCGGACTTATTTGTGGAAAATTGGCCTTTTAGGGTTCTTAGGTCGTTGTATTCACTGATTATGTAGTTGTTTATGTTATGAATACGTTTCTTAATTACTGGTTTAACCTCTACCTGCTTTAATTAGATTTAATTGCTTCATGGTCCACTCTTGTTGCTTATTTGATTCATATGTGCCTTAACAAAAATTATTATCTCTTCTATTGTCATGTTATCTTTCCCCTAACTGCTAATCTTTATTTGTAAGTTATAATTATCTCTTCTCTAATTGTTCATCCTTAATTGAGACTATGATTATCTTTCTGCTGCTTATCCTTAGTCGATTTGTTGCGTCTCTTTCGTAATTGCCCAACCTTAAAAAAAGGTTAGATATCCTATATCTTGGTTGGCTTGCCCTTGTTTGGAATCATTCGACTTGTGTTAGCTCCCTTGTTGTTGAACTGTACATTGTGGGCCGTTGTTTCATATTATATTCCTTCCTTGTTGAGTTGTTCTTATTATGACTAGCATTCCCTATTGTGGCTACTCCTTGTGAACTTGTTCCTCCGTTTCTTTTAGTTCTAGAATTTCTTAGCTGATTTATTTGTCGCACCCTTGTATTAGTGTTATTGTTGCTGTTCTACTTGTTGTTATAGGGTTGCATGAGGTTTTTGCCGTGCTATTATTACTAGTGATATTTGCATATGCGGCATGACAAGGTGGACTAACGTGGGCTGCGCATGTGGCAAGACAAGGTGAGAACATTATTATGCACGTGTGGTGAGACAAGGCGAGCATTCACTTTATTATCACACACATGGCAAGACACGGTGGATTGTGTTAGAGATTGACTGTGATGACTTGTGATGGCCTGGGGGCATTCTTGTTGTTGATATTTGTGTAGTGGTACACTTACCGTGGGAGCTTTACCTTACACGGAAAATGAATTTTTATATTTTTATAATATTTAGTAATTATCTTAAATTATTTTCATATATAAATAACATTTTTCATCATTTATTAATTAGTTTATTAATTTAAGTGGGTATTTAATACATAACCCTTTTTATTAAATTTTTCGGACCTACCGAATAGCCCAATACCCTATCAGCCCAATAACCCAATAATTCAATAACCATCACCTTGACCCAACTACCCATACCCGTACAATAACCTGCCCCATCTATATCTAATCCTGGTTGTTGATCTCAGAAGATTAACGGCCCTAAATCAACCTTCCTTTTTGAATATACCAAGACCCAAAATCCTACATTCATTTCCCCCAACCCGCCGTCCTTGGATACTCTCCTCTCTTCTCTCTCACACCCTCAAACCCTAGCCCCGCCGTCACACATTCCCGCTTGATTCATGGAATTTTCCTTCGATCCCCTGCCTTATTTGGCTTTATCTCTTTACTGGTTATACGATTTTTATGTTACTTGATGTGAATCTCAAGAGACCCGAACCAAATCTTGTTCAAAGTCTCTCATATCTCGGCTATTTAGTCTATGTTCACTCTGATACCTGTGAGTACGAATATTTTTGTATTTTATGGTTTCAAATCTCTGGTTCAAACCAGATTTGGTTCACTTCTGTTTATTTTTTTTTATGAACCTGGCTATTTCCTGGACAAATTTGCTTAGATCTTGCTAGATCTGAAACGATTTAGTGTTTGTTTTGGTATTTCCCCTTTAAAATTTTGATATTTCTGTTTCTTACAGCTTTTATTATTTATGACCAATTTTTACCCCAAAATTAGGGTTTTGGTTCAAAGGATTTTTGCAAGAATTTTTTTTTAACATTTAAAGGTTTCATCTCTGGTTTTCTTATTTACTTTTCGATTGATTTTTACTTGATTTAATTAGTTCCATCTATATGTCTTTGTATTTCTTAGGGTTTCGATTATTTGACTATTTATTCTACTGTTTCTGCGCGTTTACCTTTAACTCTTTCAATTAAGTGTTAACTGATTTTACTTACCTAAATTGGGTTTTGAAATCAACTTTCCTTTAGTACCAGTATTTTCTTTATTAAGATTTTACCTGTTCTTACCTTATTTATGTGATTAAGTACTCATACTATTTTCCTTAACTCCCTTACTGGCTTGATTTTAGTGTCCTAATTAATGGAGCTGACTCCTAATTAATTTCTGGACTTATGTCTTACCTTATTTAACCTAGTACTTAACTACTGATTGATTCTATATAAGGCTTTCCTTAAATTAAGTGGTACTTTACTCGATTCCGTCTTGTTAATTGATCCATGCTGACCCTAATTGATTGTTAATTGATTTTCATACCTTATTTGTGTATGACTGGTTCCTTACCTTATTAGTTTTCCTCATTGTGTGCTATTTAAACCCCTTCTTTGTTCTGATTTTAATCATGCTTTTCAACCCTTTGAGAAATAACTTTTTCACTGAACAAGTTTACAACTTTCAAACTTTCTGCTCTCTTTGTTCTCTCTTGTTCTGATTTCTGTACTAAATGGTTACTGTTTGGCCGGCTGAAAGCCAAGGCCAAATTACTCTGGAACTCAACTGCTATTGCATATTTACTTGATCTCTTCTCAATTGGTATGCTCTAACCTTTGCAATTTCATTCTCTATGCTTTGTTTGACTAGCCTGTTTCAATTCCTAGCATGATTCTGTCCTTTATATGACTATATGATTTCATTTGGTAATACTGTTAACTTAAGACTAAGTTATTTCAAATAGCATGAATACTCTCATAACTTAATATAAGGTTTAGTTTATTTCATTAACCTGTTTTGAACTTTATAAGGTACTGTAAGCATGTAATCATATGTTATAAGTCTAGTCTGTTTCTGTCTCTGTATTCAAGCCATGAATGCTTTAATATTTAACCTAATCACATGCCAATCTGCTTGAATTACATGCTGAACATGAACTTTGTTTGTTTCTTGGTGCAATTCTGTTTGTAATTCTGTTGTATTATGAATTTGCTTGCTTCTAAAGTTGAACTATTGTTAAAAAACCTGCCCCTACCCTTTATGCACTGGTTTTCAAACTCCTACTCTTAGTCATTTAGGTTCTCACCACCCCTAGTGAGAGCACTGTCTGGGGGTCCTCGAGACTCCTTTGAAATCTGATACATTGGGGCTGATTTTTCAATCTTTTATGAGTTACCTTCTGAATGTAGTTCTGGTATGAGCATTTCTTGGGAACTTTGACACACTAGAAACCTGATTTTTAATGTACCATGGATGGATCACTATTATGCTCCAAAATTTCTATGTTGGAAGGCCTGGTTCCCAGGTTTATATTGGGCCTATGAAGGCTCCCTATAGTGTAAGGGACACTATTATGTAATTTATTCATTCTGAGTTGTAATAATTTTTATAATAACAGATTTGGTGTTGATTAGTGAAAGTTGGGGGGTTTCCTTCTATTTTTGTTAAACTTGGGTAGAAATCCTGCCTATAGGTTAATTATGTTGATCAAGTCATGTGATTGCTACTACTTGTTTAGAGATCCTGCCTATAGGAATCTCTTGATTGCTTAGTATTGTACTTTTACACTCTCATATTAGAGATCTTATTTATAGGCCTTTTCGTTAATTCTGCATTAGAAATCCTGTCCTAGGGTCCACACATTTTTTTAAACCCAACGTGCATTAGTGACCATGTTTATAGGATTCTGTTTGTTTGAAATAATAACCTTTCCTGGAAATCTGCTTAAAATTCTGCCTACAGTTACGATTAATAGATACCATGCTTATAGGAAATAAAAATCAGTTCAAACCTAGAAATCATGCTTATAGGATTTAAACTAATAGATATCATGCCTATAGGGTGAAATCGGATTTCAAACTTAGAAATCTTGTCTATAGGGATTTAAAACAAGTCACTAATTAGAATTCATGCCTATAGGAAATAAAAGATCAGTCTCATTTAGAAATCATGCCTATAGGGGTTTTAATCAATTCTGCAATTAGCAAGCATGCCTATAGGACTTAAAATGAATAAAAAACTGTCTTTATGAGTTAAAATCAGTAGTTCACTTAGAAACCATGTTATAGGTCTATAGTAAACTCGTAGAAACCATGCCTATAAGGTTCCATTAATTAGTTATGAGTTCGACCAATTCTGGCTATCACTTAGGAAAATCTGTATGGGTTGCTAATGATTCTGGGCCTAAATATTGTGACAATTTGCTGCCTGGAAGTGCCCAGATACATGCTTGATAAAATCAGTAGGCAAGCTAATAGGTCTTAATGCTCGCCTTAATAAAACTGTTTCTTTACATTCTGTTTCTGCTCATATAGATATCCTGCCTATAGGATTCTAAAATTAACAAAGTTTGATGATTCAATTGCGTGCATTTGTTGCTTATGTGTGGAGGTCAATGTTAGCCCTTATTTGTTCCCTTACATGAAAGTCCTATTTGTATTTTGTTTGTGGCCTAGATTTCTCATTTTTTTTAGTAATATAGGTCAGTCTTGAACCACCCTAAATAGAGGTCCTAATACCTCTAGGGCCATAGGTAAGGGACGGGTAGTGCATGCATAAGGAACGCACTAGAAGCTATTAGAACGCTTAGGTAACAACTTAAAGATAGTAATTGGGTTGTAAGGAGATGATAGCCCGTGCGCTAATGCTATGAGTAACACCCCAACTTGGGGAAGTTACAAAGTATTGCATGGAATGATCCTATAGGCTAAAAAATCTAGGACCCCCCCCCTTTTAATCCTGTTTATAGTAACTTGTATTGTCCAAATTGTTTTCCTTCCCTTTTAGACTAATTCGCTTAATTTAAGTTCGGTCGGGACTCACCGTTGTGGAC
>ML402424.1:12947-34777 GCA_005239525.1 Nicotiana knightiana | reverse complement strand
GGGGGGGGGGGGTGCCTAACACTTTCCCCGGGGTAATTTGATCCCTTACCTGATCTCTAGTGATGCAAACTGGTTTATGAGTTAATTGCTCTAGGTGCCCTAACGCACCTTAATCCGTTAGGTGGCGAATCTTCCAATACTTACCCAATCCCAAAAGAACGAGTTTTTCCAGAAATGTCGAAACCCGATTTTGCGAGAAAAAGGTGGGCGCGACAATGTCTAGTTCTTTTGCTATACTTACTAGCTTGCATGAACTATGTTAGAATACTTGCACAAGCATACGCGTTGTTAACCACTCTTATCGGTTAAAGAGGATTCTTGATATTGTTGACTATAGATGTACATCCTTGTTTATTTGCCTTCTATGTGAGAATGACTCTAATTGGCACATGAGTCGTCAGTGCGGTTATAAAGTGTAATGATGGCACATGATGCCAAGTGTTAGGGTTCAGGTATTGGGACCCGTGATTTGTGAATAGTCGGAGGTTCGGTACCTCATGGAGTTTATTTGGATAAAACCTGGTGTGGAAGTGGTCTGTTGAGTTGTTACTTGTCCTTTCTCTATTTGTGATTATCGGATTTAGGTTGTATTTCCATTCGTTCTTCTGTATCATTATTATGGTAATCCGCTGATAGTTGTTATGTTCCTTTCTTACTGCAATTACTATATTATTTGACATTTCGTGTAGCCTTTATGTGGTTATCATACTCTGTTGTTTCTATACTTATACTTGTTCAGGTTATTTAGTCCAGTAGATGTCTTGACTATTCCTCGTTACTACTCCATTGAGGTTAGTCTTGATACTTGCTGGGTACTGCTGTGGTGTACTAATACTATGCTTCTACATATTTTTGTGTAAATTCAGGTATTTCGAAGTCAGTTGATCAGTATCTAGCTGTACGGATTATTATTGTGGAGACTCAAGGTAAACCTATTGCTACGTTCGCAGGCTTCGGAATCACCTTCTTATTTTGTATTCATATTGTTTACCTTAATTCCAAACAGTTGTATTTAGAGATCTTCTAGAAAACTCTATAGAGCTTATGACTTGTACTACCGATTTTGGGAGTTGTAAATTTTATAGAGATTTTCTATTTCAAATTTTTTAGATGTTATTTAATTATTGTTGTTATTCGGTTAATGTTAGGGTTACCTAATCCCTAAGAGTAGGTGCCGTCACGACATCCAACGGGGGAGGAGATTGGGTCGTGACATAATTATATGATATTGTAATTGTATTTAACTGTGTAAAAATAATATATGAATATTATAGATAAATTGTAAATAAGTTATATAATATATAATATATGTGTATTTGTGTATGGATATACATGGATATCAATAGAGAGACATTTGAGATACATGTGTCGTAAAGACATATTTCAACCAATTTCAGTTACGAATTTTGATTCAAACCAGTCCAAATCACTTTCAATTTTTTTCAACTTTTGTATATAACTTTGTCCAAGTATTTTCGATAAATTCCAGCCACACCCACTCAAAAACAATCAACAAATTTCAGATTTCAAAGTTGAAGTTGAATATTCTGAGATTTTTTAATTGAAACTTTGCAAGTTTTAGTTCCTTTCTCGACTTCACCAATAAAATGACTTTCAATGCTGAGACAATTGAAGTAATCGACCTTAATGATTGAATCAATTTCCCCGTTTAAAATTTTTGGGATGAAAATTCCTATCTTCGTTTAAGATAATTGTTGCTAACCCAGTTGTTGTGTCGTAATCCATGAATTTTTGTGATGAAAGCTGCTACTGGATTTGACTGCAAAATATTTTAAATCTGGAGAGAAAAGGAGAGAGAAGAGCGAAAAGAGGATAAGGTATAACTAAATTCCTTGATTGAAGGCACTAATAATGGATTGAGAATATTTTAACACAAAATATATATAATTTATAAGTAATTTTTATTTAAAGTGGGTATATAGAAAATTAGAGCAATTTTGATAGATATATTTTAAATATTATATAGGAACAAAAAAATCTCATAAATTAATGTAAGTAAATGGACCAGACATGCATACTTGTCAAAAGTAGAGGTAAGCCCTCGTACTACTATTGTTGGGTGAGTCTCGCCCCAAATAAAATTTCCCATAAGAGCACTGACGCAGTAATAATTGAATTTTCTCCTGCCTGACATTCTGATTCGCTATCATGATCCGGCTAATTGAAATATCGCTTTACTACGGCGACTAGGGTGGTAATTTGATTTCAAACCCATCAAACCCGCCCAACCCACCCAAAAATTAATGGGTTGGGCTGCAAATATTTTAGTTCATGGGTCTATTTGAGTTGAGCCCAAGTTAACCCATTATTTTTATAGCTCATTCTGACCCATGAAGCAGCCCAAATACAACACATGAAACTCACCAAAAACAAAAGGATCTAAACCCAAATTATCTAGAAATTTATTTAGTTTCCCCAAACCCCCCACCCTCACCCGCAAAATATTTTTCAACTTACACATTTTAAGGTAAAAGCCATATGCAAGATGAGCATGGCTCTAAAACATGGGTCAAGTTGGACGGGTTGGACTATGACCCATTGTTTAGCCCATCTTGACCCATGTATACGGCTAAAATCGGAGAGCCCGGTTTTACGGTCATTTCGACGCTTAGAAGGCTCGAAGGTTCAAGTTTTGGCATCGAAGGAGCTTATCGAAGGCCCACGACCTCGAGACAGTACATGTTGAAGGCCCTCGACCTCGAGGCAGTACAAATTAAAGGTCAACATGAAAATGCGGGAAATTCCCAAGGGGCATGTGGTTAAAGCTGACAAAATATACAAAATAGTACAAGCCCGTACCGTGGCATTAAATGGTTGTACCACCCATATCTCTTTGCATTAATTACACATATACTATGTTGGGATTCCCCCTCATATATAAAGGGGACCTTTGTCACTTTGTAACACACATGATATTCTATACAAGAACAAGAACATCCTCTGCTCCCTAGCTAAAACATTCTCTATAATTGCTTCATTGATTTATTGCTTCTCATTTATTGTGTTCTTGAATTATTCTTCATTTATTGCTTATTATTGATCATAAATAGGTCATTCTTAAGGCATTCAATACTGTTATATTGTTATCGACAGACCTCAGTCAAGCTTCTAGAGCTCGACCTCGAGGTCCTTCCGACCACCCTCCAGACCAGTCTCTCCGTTACCCGGTTTGCGTAATCTCATTTATTTTTTCTCTTATTTCATTCTTCTCACTTCACACTCAGGATCTACTGCCTAAACAACTGGTATTAAAATATATCACGTATTTTTAGAACCACGTAATCAAATATAATTGTAATTACCATTTTCAAGGTAAACAGTTTGGCGCCCACCGTGGAGCTAAAAATAATAGTGATTGTTAGTGCTGGTTTTCTAAAAACACAAGTTATTCTTCACACTTTTTCTTGCCCAAGAATTTTCAATTTCAGGTCAGAAAATGTCTAACTCAGTAAACGCACATGAAAACAACGGTCCTGAGGACCACGGAGAGAATGGCGCAGCTGCTTCAGGTACCGGTGTGCCACTGCAAAACCCTAAGGGGGCACCAGTGCAAATTCCTGTCGATGAAGGCTCACGCAACGCTCAACATGTCTATGTGAGCTCTCATACAGACGGAAGCATTCGTGAAGGAGACCAACGTGAAGCACAGGTAGCCCCTGCTCAGAGGGAAAGAGAAGTTAGCCTTCATGTCATTTTTGAAATGTTGCAGGCACAACAAGTGGCTATTGCTCAGCTACAAAGCCATCAGAGAACCCCAAGCACTGCACCACCAGAAACGGCTCCTCGAGTCGAACAGGCACCGGAAAGATTGAGCAATAATGGGTCAACAGCCGACCCCGCCATTCTAAAGATGCTCGAAGACCTCGCAAAAAGGATTGAGTCGGGCGAAAAGAAGATAGAAGCTAACGACAAAAAAATGGAGACCTACAACTCGAGGGTCGATCAGATCCCAGGTGCACCCCCGATTCTGAAAGGTGTAGATTCAAAAATGTTCGTGCAAAATCCATCCCCATAAAGTGCAGCTCCGATTCCTATCTCGAAGAAATTCAGAATGCCCGATCTCCCGAAGTACAACGGAATCTCGGACTTGAGAGACGAAGAAATTGAATTCGTTCTATTGAAAAAATTTGGAGAAACACAATCCAAAGGGGCCATGATGTGGTATCATAACATGCCCCCGAACTCGATAGATTCATTTTCCATGATGGCGGACTCCTTTGTGAAAGAACATGTTGGTGCCATCAAGGTCGCTACAAGAAAATATGATGTTTTCAAGATCAAGCAAAGGGAGAATGATATGTCAAGGTAGTTCGTCTCCCGATTTCAATTGGAACGAATAGAATTAGGTCTCCGACGATTGGGCGGTACAAGCCTTCACCCAGGGCTTGAATGAGCGAAGCTCGATAGCTTCGAAACAGCTAAAGCAGAATTTAATCGAGTACCCCGCCATAGTTTGGGCGGATGTGAACAACAGGTACCAGTCAAAGATCAGGGTCGAGGACGACCAATTGGAATCCCCCTCGGGTTCGGTGTATCCTTTCAGAGTCTTAGAAGAGTAATCGAGGCCTCCAGAGAGAGAGAGCCAAGGCCAAGCAAAGACATGTACCAATCGTACGTAGAAAATCGGAGGAATATCCCGAGACGTAACGTACCTCGGAGTGACCAAAGGATGGACCGAGGATAGAATCCTCGGGGACTCTTGAACAAATCAAGGTTCGACAGGCACACAGGGCCGGTAGAGGCACCCCGGCTATCTGAGTAAAACTTCAATATCGATGTTTCAGACATCGTATCAGCCATAAGTAAGATCTGAGTACAACTTCCCAGTGCACGATGTGGCACCGACACCTTCTACATCAAAGAAGCCAAAAAACAAGCAAACAGCCAAGTAACAATCACAAACTACTTCCTCGTAGGAACGAACAAAGGATCGTGCCACGTCCTCGAAACAGATAACCAAAACATATCAAGGCTCGAGCGCAATCGCAGCTAAGGTACAACCCTCTCCCTTTTTCTTTCACACTTTACGCTAACATGCGTGCAGGTGTTCGATTGAAAGGAGTCGAAGCACCCCCACCTCGAAGGCCTTAGGTTTTAAAGCATGTGTTGCGCTCTTTTTTCCTTACGTCAGATTTTATCCCAAAAGGGTTTTACCGACGAGGTTTTTAACGAGTCAACATTCATATGCTACCTAAGGAGAACTCACCAAGTATTCAAGGCTTCTTTTCGATCAACCTCGAATACTGAGGGGAATCCCCCAAGGAAATCACTGAAATATACCAAAGAGGGTCTCGATAGGAGAATGATGTATCGGACCAAACAGTCGAATGAAACGTGTCCGCATAGAATGATCGAACCCTCGATGGTAACAACATGTATTCTTGTACCAAGTAATCAGAGAAGTACCTTCTATCAGTTTCGCACATCAAAGAAGTTCGCTATTTTTGCAAAAGACGACCCCAGGGCCAAAACATTTATCAAGCACTCAGGAACTGTCCTTGACAGTCACTCCATCGAGTTATCAAACTCGAAGCCGTAAGACCTCAGGGCCAGCAACTTCAAGCTCATAAATCCTCCTCGAGGTAATGTCGACTCCGACTTAGGGACAGTCCTCGATAGTCGGCTCGTCAAGTCATCTAACTCGAAGCCGTAAGACCGTAAGGCCGGCAACTTCAAACTCGTAAGCCCTCCATGAGGCAACATCAAAACTGTAAGACCTCAAGCAAGGTCGTACCGACCTAAAGAGTAAGAGCCCAAGTCACCAGCTACATCGAAGGTCGTACCGACCTAAAGCGTAAGAGCCCAAGTCGCCAACTAGTCATATCGACCTTATGCGTAAGAGCCCAAGTCGCCAGCTACAGGTCATACCGACCCAAAGCGCCTCAGGTCATGCACAAACTTGAAAGACCCTAAAAAAAGGCATAAACCCCATATCAAAGTCAAGGCCATATATCAAACTTGTAAGACCCAAAAGGCATACCCTCGATATAGAAGACGTGGCTATCTCACTCGGGGACTAAAAGGCTAATGGACAAATACAATGACCACCGTCATAAGGCTCCAGTCAAACTAACGCAATTCATAGACGTCCGACTGTTACCATAAAATCACAGGCCTCCAATTACTTCAAAAAACTTCGAAAAGAACCGGTTAAAGATCGTATAGACCTAAAGCATAAGAGCCCAAGTCGCCAGCTACATCAAAGGTCGTACCGACCTAAAGCTTAAGAGCCCAAGTTGCCAGCTAGTCGTATTGACCTTACGCGTAAGAGCCCAAGTCACCAGCTACAGGTCATACCGACCCAAAGCACCTCAGGGATAATTTGAAAACCTGAGGGCTGTTGATCTCGAGTCGAAACCCGACTTTGAGACTAAGCCCGATACGATTAACTAAAGAACCTCAAGGCCAAAAAAGCGTAAGAGCTCAAGTCGCCTGCTACATTAAAGGTCTTATTGACTTTACACGTAAGAGCCCAAGTCGCCAGCTACAGGTCATATCGACCCAAAGCTCCTCAGGGCCGATTTGAAAACCCGAGGGCCATTGAGCTCGAGTCGAAACCCGACTCGGAGACTAAGCCCAATAATTTTAACTAAAAGTGCCTCAGGGCCAAATGTGTAAGAGCCCAAGTCGCAAGCTACACCGAAGGTCATACCGACCAAAAGCGTAAGAGCCCAAGTCGCTAACTTATAAAGCCTCAGGGCCAATTTATGACCCCCAAGGGTTTCATCTCAAAGTCCAATTCATCGGGCTAACTATCGGCAAGCAAATCAAACCAAAGAATCTTTCATATATATATATATATACGTGCATTAAAAATACATATTTACAACACTCTCACAGGAGTCTTATGCAAACAACAAAGCAGAAAATCTAGTCTACTCTCGGGACCAGCTCCCTCAAAGGCCCCTCGGACCAGCTCCCACGGCGGACTTCAAATATCAGCATCAGCTCGAGAAGAAAGGAAAAACTTGGCATCAATCTCATTCGCCTCGGCCTGCTTTATCTCTTCCGAGAGGTCAAATCCCCTAATATGTATCTCTTTGAGGGTCTCCCTCCAAGACTTGCATCGGGCATACTCATTTACCCTCCTCTCTCTGTTGAAAGATCCTCTCAGCTCAGCCCGAGCATCATCAATATCTTTAAAATAAACGGCCACCTTCTTATCGGCCTTCGCTCGAACTTCTTTAGCTTCAACCCGAGCGTCCACAACCTCGAACTTCATATTTAGAAGATCAGTCTCGAGCTTGGAAATCCTGCTCGACTGAATTGAGCTATCTTCTCGGGCATTACAAAGTTTTATCGGAAAGGCAGCAACCTTGGCCAAAGCATTCCTTTGGGCCGCAACATGTACACTTATCTGTGCCTTCAACGCTTGGCACTCAGAACTAACTTGCCCCACTTTTCCCCAAAGGCGTTTCAATGCTTCTATCTTTCCCTGCAGCTAAAGCACCAAAGCATTAGTTCCCAAAAGCTAGAAAGGAATCATGTACCCTTCAGGGTAAGGGTTACCTGGCGCTCGAGATTGCTTCCATAATTTCGACTCCGATGCATCTCCACCCGAAGATGTATCAACTCTTTTGTCTTCTTATTGCAAAGAAGCTTGAGAGATTTTTCCTTACCCAAATCTTACCGCAACCGGGTCTCACAACGGAGCAGCTCGAACTTGAGTTTGTCAAAAACCTACAAAAGAGAAACTTCAGTTCAAAGAATGAAGACTCATAGCTAAAAAACCAGCAAGGCCGACCAAAACTCACCTCGGAACACAGCCGCTGAGCTTCCTTAAAATTTGAACATGCATCTACTGGCCTGGACCCATCGACCCCAGTTGAACCGCTCTCAATAGGGGTATGCCCACTCAAAACCTCACTTGGTCTGGGAGGCCCCTGGTCCCTAGCATCCCTCGAAGTGCCTTCGAGGACAGAAGCAGACAATGGTGGAGGACTTTTGCTCTTTCTCTCTCGGGGAACCTCTTCTTCGGAATTAGAGGTCCTAGTCCTGGAAGAATCGGCAACCTCTGAAGGGCCCCCAGCTCGAGCCGTAGACAAAGAATCATCCTCACGGGGGGAGCTGACGTCTGCAGAATGGCCGACGTATATAAAGCTCTCCTCAGCAACGACATCTCCTTTATGTCTCCGAGAAGGCCCCACCTCATTGAGAATGTCCTCACATATAGGGGATCTTTCTCTCTTATTGTCCTCCCTCGCGCCTTCCCTCTCCTCGACGGGGCACGGTCTTATTTAGTAAAACCCACCAACACCTGCAGTGACAGAGTTAGTACGCACAAAAGGAAACATTCATCAAAAGGGATACCACATGGCTCATACCGTGGTGCTTTCCTTCCTATATGCCCTTCGAGAGATCATGCCACTTGCTTTCTTCATATGTTGAGAAAGCTGCCAGCCTTCGAGTCCAGTCCGCAAGATCTGGGACCTCCCCCGACACCTACGAGACCGCTGAAAAAGAGAAAAAGAAACACTCTTATAAATCGAATATATTTGCAGAAGACACTAAAGTACGACATGGCACTTACGTTTGAAGTTCCATTTTTTGGGAAATGACAGGAACTCCACCGGAATGATATCGACGGTTCTCACTCGAACAAACTGACTCATCCATCTTCCGTTTTGGTCCTCATCATCGCTGGTAATGAAAGGCCCGGTGGACCGACGTCGTAATGCAATCAGGCCTCGACAATGCTGAGGCCGATATAATCTAATGAGGTGGCTGAGGGTAAATTCGAGCTCAGCCTTTTCAGTAAAATACCTCATCATCAACACTATTCGCCAAAAGTACGGATGAATCTGTGCTAGGGTGACTCGGTACCTTTTGCAGAATTTGAGTACAAGTCGGTCGAGGGGGCCTAATGTAAACGGGTACGTATACACGGTCAAGAATCCCTCTACATAAGTCATGACGTTCTCTTCTAGAGAGGGTATCTACAGCATCACATTTCCCCTCAGCCATAGTCTCTCCTCACGGCCTCAAGGTGGTTTTCTTATATTGATCGGACAAACCTCGAAGCATGCTCTCGATGGCCCGGGGCATCGAAGGGTTTCTCTAATGAAAAGTCTTTCCTCGAAGCGAAGTTGTACGAGGTCATCTCACCATATGCCGACGGTGTATCACCGGCCAGGCTAGGAGCAGAGGAAGAATTTCCCTCTTCTTGGTGAACAGATTCGGGCACGGCAGCCATAACAACTCAAGCAAAGATAAATAGGAAGGAATGAAAGCAGCTTTCGCAAAAAATGGGATAGGGATGAGAAAGTTAAGAGGAAAGCTAAGTTTTCGAAAAGATGCAAGAGTTAGAATGAAGAAGAAACAAGAATATATATAGAGCGGAAGATGGCTAACCAACCACTTTGAAGTCCATTAAATTTCTAACAATCGTCATAATGTTTGGGGAAGTGTACCGGTGGGGCCACCTCAGTCACTTCATGGTCACATCACATAAATGATATCTCATAGGGCATTCAAAGGATCGAAGCTCGCATGCTGGCCCAGTCTCAAACTCTCGATTTCGAGGGTATCTACTATTGCAAGTGAGAGTTCCGAGGAAGCTAAGAACCAAAGTATAAAAGTCAAAAGTTGCGTGAACGTTACGGGACAAAGTTTGTGATATGCGGCAAAAGATATTCTATTTTCAAGAAATATATTTATAGAGGTGTTCTTTACGAAACATTCCCCCGAAGGGTCCCATATACAGATAAAGGAAAAAACAAAAAAAAGAGGAAAATCTACTCTTCGTCTTCGCTGTTGTCTAAGCCGCTTTCAGAGCCCTCATCCGACGTGCTCGGCATTGCCAATTCCTCCTACAGGGTCCTGGCCTCTTCGATCTCGGCAGATAGATCGACACCCTTGGCACTCACTTCCTCGAGGGCTTGCCTCCTGGTTTGCAGCAGGAGCATCTGTTTTGTATGAGGAGACATTGGACTCAGACCTGGCCAAAGATAGTGCAGCAGCCTCCTCCTGAGCACCTAGGAGAAGGTCTTGGACAGAGGATAGCTTCCCCCGAAGCACCTCCCTCTCCGAAGCGCGACATCATTCAGCCGAGCCAGCTCTAGGATCTCGGTGTCCTTGGCCGCAACCTCCTCTCGAAGCCGCTCAACCAGGGCGTCTTTCTGCCTAATTTGAAAAATAGAAAGCAGGTCAATCAACACCAAGCATTGCAACTGGAAACAAAAATGTGGGTACCGACATACCTGCTCAGAGAAGCCGACCCTCTCCCGAAGTGCTCTCTCCGAGCTTGCCCGAAGGTTGGTCAATTCCTCCTCCCTTAGAGCACATAAAGCCTCTAGCTCGACCGACTCCGACATAAGCTTCTCAAGCTCCTCTCCACAATGAGTGAACTCATCTTGCATCTTGGAGAAGGTTTGGTCATATAGCTTCTTGACCTGCAACACAGAGAAGGGAAATTAGAAAACAAGAATAGAAGAACAGAGAATAGCATATTGTTTCTCAAATGTCACGTGCTTTTGGAGCCTCCGTCTTCCTCGAGAGAAACTGGGGGATCAACATCGGTATCCTCATAGACCCCCTCAAAGTAGTCTTTAAATGCATCATCCTCTCCACGAGAGGTCTCTAGACCGGGAGCACCCCCAACTTGAGCATCCCGTATCTCCCCTGGAGAGAATGACGGGCCCGAATGAAGTTCACCATCAATATCAGCCTCCATCAAGGCTTCTTCCCAACCTCGGAAAGCTCTATTAGCAAGCCCTCCGATTTTGTCAACACGGACTGTGCCATGTCCGATGGGCGTATCAGGGACTGCGCCCAAATCCTCCTCGAGGGTCTCCTCTACAAACGACGGGTCCGTATCGGCCGCCTCTAACTCAGCGGGAGACCACCTAACAGATCTCGAAGCCTCAACGCTTCATTTTTCACTTTGTACCAAAGGGTAGGCATCATCGCTCTCCTCCTTGGCCCGCAGGCTCTCAGCGGCCATCGAAGACAAGACCGTGGCATTGGTCCTAGGCTTCCGAGCCTTTGGCCTTTTTGATTTTTGAGGCTCCGCCGAGGCCTCTTTCTTCCTTTTCCTATCCTTGGTGGTCTTCGGTGCCTCTTCCTCACCAGGTGACAACGGCCTCATTAACACGCCTTCACCAAGGCCTGCACAAACATGTTATGTCAAAAAACATCACCATCAAAAGTTCTTATGAAGAATGTAAAAACAATAGCAACAAGAGTGTACCATGGTTCTTAGCCTGCCATTGTGTTTTGGCCAGCTCACGCCGTACGCGTTTGTTGTATGGGAAATCAGAGTCTAAACGTTTGATCCACCTCGAAAGGTCCTGAACTGCGCCGGGAAACCAAACAGTGGCTGCACAATTAGAAGAAAATCAGTCGAAAGGGAAAGATACAGCAAAGCATGCTCAATTCAGGGGTACTTACGTTTCATATTCCATTCCTCCAGGAATGGCATTCTGTCAGCGGGAATGATGTTCGGATGTCACAACCCAAATCCCAACCTTAGGGATCATGATGACGCCTAACACCACACTTGCTAGGCAAGCCAATGTTAGAATTCGATTAACTACTTTGCATTATTTATTCATTTAGACATAATAAAATAATCTAAAGTAAACTGAGTCTATTGTCTTTTAATGAATGATTCCCAATATAGTAAAGAGAAATAAATAATTAATTAATTAAACCGAGCCACGAAACTAATCATATAAATGAATCTAAAACTACCCCAGAGTCCGGTGTAACAATTCACGAACTACTAAAGAATACTACAAATACTGGGCTAAAAGAAATAGTACAACTTTCCTGAATATAATAAAAGAGTTTTATAAAAATGGAGAAGACTCTGGGGATCTGCGGATGCCGGCAGATATACCTCGTGTCTCCGCGTAACTGAATAACCGCTCTAAATGTCTCAACAGCTGGCCGGTACCTAGATCTGCACAAAAGAGTGCAGAGTGTAGTATCAGTACAACCGACCCCATGTACTGAGTAAGTGTCGGGCCTAACCTCGATGAAGTAGTGACGAGACTATGGCGTGGCATTAACAATATAACCTGTGACAATAATATATAAAGCAAGAAGGAAATCTAAACAAATAATTAAGTACTGCAACAACAATAAAATACTCCGCTGCCTTTTCCCAGGTCTCAGCTATAACCAATTCTCAAATAAATTTCCAAGTTTCCAAACTTTAACTTTAAATAAAAGTAGTGCTAAGATATGAAGAATAGTAAAATAAACATTTAAGTGTAAAACACCCCGTGGCCTACCCGAAACTCACTTGAGCACTCGGGGCTCTAAACAAACATGCAAGCAAGTCTAAAAATATCATACGGACTTGCTCGTGCGATCAAATAATGAAAATAATATGTAAAATTATGAATTAAACCTCAAAACTCATCATTTCCAATAAGAACTCTTAAAGTTCATAAATCTTCAACGAGATGTCCGAATCACGTCAAACGAACTCCGTTTTTCAACAAATTCCACAGTAAACCTTTTAATATCATAACAAATCTGTACCGGGCTCTAGAACTAAAATACGGCCCGATATCAATGATTTCAAACATTATTTCTTTTATTTAATTCATAAATATTTCGGCAAAACGATTTCTTTCAAAAATTGATTTCTAAGGCTTGGGAACTCGGAATTCATTTCCGGGCATACGCTCGAGTCCCATATTTTACTGCGGACCTCCCGGGATCGTCGGAACAAGGATCCAGGTCTGTTTACTCAAATGTTAACCAAAGTCAACTTTTATCAAATTTAAATTCTAGAAATCACTATTTCTCATATTTTCACATAAAATCTTTTCGGTATCACGTCTGGACTGCGCACACAAATCGAGGTATTTAAAATTAGTCTATTTATGGCTATTAAGCATGGAACATAATCTAAATTTATAAAATGACTCCTTGGGTCATCACAATCTCCACCTCTAAAACAAACGTTCGTCCTCGAACGGACATAGAAAATTACCGCAATTGGAAAACAAGTGTGGATATCTACTCTGCATGTCCGACTCGAACTCCCAAGTAGCTGCCTCAATGGGCTAGCCTCTCCATTGCACTCGAACTGAAGGATAACTCTTAGACCTTAACTGGAAAACCTGCCGGTCTAAAATAGCTATCGGCTCCTCTTCATAAGTTAAGGCTTTGTCCAATTGGGCAGAGCTGAAATCTAACACGTAGGACAGGTCACCATGATATTTCTGGAGCATAGACACGTGGAATACCGGATGAACTGAGAATAACCCCGAAGGCAATGCAAGTCTATAAGCTACCCCCCACTCTATCAAGAATCTCAAACGGCCGATATACCTAGGGCTCAACTTACCCTTCTTCCCAAATCTCATAACACCCTTCATGGGCGACACACGAAGCAATACTCTCTCTCCAACCATGAATGCCACATCACGAACCTTATGATCGGCATAACTCTTTTGCCTAGACTGATCTGCACGGAGTCTCTCCTGAATAATCTTGACCATATCTAAGGCCTCATGAACTAAGTCTGTACCCAACAACCGAGCCTCCCCCGACTCAAACCATCCAACTGGCGATCTGCACCGTCTACCATATAACGCCTCATAAGGAGCCATCTGAGTGCTCGACTGATAACTATTATTATAAGAAAACTCCGCTAACGGCAAGAACTGATCCCACGAACCTCCAAAGTCAATAACACAAGTACGGAGCATATCCTCCAATATCTGAATGGTACGCTCGGACTGCCCGTCAGTCTGAGGGTGAAATGCTGTACTCAACTCCACTCGGGTACCCAACTCACGCTGAACTGCCCTCCAAAAGTGCAAAGTAAACTGTGTACCCTGATCAGAAATGATAGATACGGGCACACCATGAAGGCGAACTATCTCCCGAATATATAACTCAGCCAACCGCTTTGAAGTATAAGTACTTTCCATAGGAATAAAATGTGCTGATTTAGTCAGCCTATCCACAATAACCCAAACTGCGTCAAATTTCCTTTGAGTTTGTGGGAGTCCAACAATGAAGTCCATAGTGATTCGCTCCCACTTCCACTCAGGAATATCTATCTGCTGAAGCAAACCACCAAGTCTCTGATGCTCATACTTTACCTGCTGACAATTTAAGCAACGAGCCACATACACAACAATGTCCTTCTTCATTCTTCTCCACCAATAATGCTGCCTCAAGTCTTGGCACATTTTGGCTGCACCTGGATGAATGGAATACTTAGAACTGTGAGCCTCCTCAAGGATCAACTCACGAAGGCCATCAACATTAGGCACACATAAACGACCCTGCATCCTCAAAATACAATCATATCCAACTGTAACCTGCTTGGCATACCGTGCCGAACTGTGTCCTTAAGGACCGCCAAATGTGGTTCATCATCCTGCCACTCCCGGATACAGTCAATTAGAGAAGACCGAGCGACCGTACAAGCTAGAACACTGCTGGGTGAAATATCCAACCTCAGGAACTGATTAGCCAACGTCTAAATGTCTGAAGCCAACGCTCTCTCACCAACTGGAATATACGCAAGGCTGCCCATACTCACCGCCTTTCTACTCAATGCATCGGCCACCACATTGGCTTCCCTTGGTGATACAATATGGTGACATCATAATCTTTTAGTAACTCTAACCATCTCCGCTGCCTCATATTTAGATCTTTCTGCTTGAATAAGTACTGGAGGCTGCGATGGTCAGTAAAAGTTTCAAACGACACGCCATAAATATAATGCCTCCAAATTTTTAAAGCATGAACAATGGCTGCCAACTCTAAGTCATGAACATGGTAATTCTTCTCATGGACTTTCAACTAACGAGACACATACGCAGTCACCTTGCCATCCTACATCAATACTGCTCCAAGGCCAACTCGAGAAGCATCACAATACACCGTGAAAGAACTCGAATCTGATGGTAATACCAACACCGGTGCTGAGGTCAAGGCTGTCTTGAGCTTCTGAAAGCTTGCCTCGCACTCATCTTGTTATGCCCCAAAATATTACATTGGTATTTTGTCCCGTAGTATTAAATTACGTTGATATTGTACCCTGTAGTATTGTACAATAATATTATGCCCCACAATATTACGTTGGTATTTTGTCCCGTAGTATTAAATTATGATGATTGTGTACCCTGTAGTATTGTACGTTGAATTTGTCGTAAAGTAATTGACATCAGTCAAAAAAAAGATTATTTGGAGATTATAAGGATTATGATATTTATAACAAGCGATAAGTACGTGTCATGAAGGATAAATGGTGCACAAATTAAAGAAAACGAGTTTCGTTGAAAGTGGCCAATTTGGGATAAAATTGGGTCGAGCGATATTACCCGATAATTATGGACTAGTACCATACAAGGTACCATATGGCCGTGATAATATGATATATAAAGTATATTAAAAATGAGTAGCACTTTTAAGTANCCCCCCCCCCCATCTCAAGAAAAATACGTGGCAGCACCACCAAACCAAATAAAATGACTAATAAGTCAAATTGGCTTAGGTGGCAATGCCATAACACATTCAAAGACACCCCACTTTTTACACTTTGTATATGTAATTAGTAGCTTATCATAAAAGGAACGTTTGTGCATTTTTCCAAGCCTTCAAAGAAACTTCACTTTTCTTGTCTTGAAACCAAATATCAAAAGAATGTTTAGAATTCTCCAAGCTTTCAAAGAAACCTCACTTTTCTTGTCTTGAAAACCAAAGATCAACAGAACATTTAGAAACATTACATTCAAGCCTACAAGACGTTAAGCAATAAGACTTTTGCAATCAAATTCTCCTACGAGAATATTATACGGAGTTTTCCTACTCCAGGTATGTTAAGGCCATCCCTTCTTTCCTTTTGGCATGATCCAAATTATACGGAAGAAACAAGCAAACTCACGGTTTTCATAAATTACTCTATTCATAGAAATACTAGGGGTGTCTATATTCTTGATTCCCCATGTGAATTATTATTATCTTTTGTTCATGGGCCTCGAAAATACGTATGTTGGTAAAGTTTATTTCATGATATTAATCAGAGGCATAATGGCCTTATGACGTACCGAGAGATTTTATTAATGTATTCCATATGAATTTCATGCATTTATACATGTACATTGACCCATGACTCAGACGGCGTTATATATGCGTATTTATGTATATATATATATATATATATATATATATATATATGGGATATGTGAAAGGTTATGGCGTTATTACGCACCACCACCTGATCAGCTGGTATACGTTGATGATTTTTCCCACAGTGGCCGATATGATATGATATGATGGGATGCCCTCAGAGGCCTGATGATGTTATGAAACATGTACCTATGCACGACATGACATTCATACGCATATGCATGGCACTATAATTATTTCATGAATTGCAGAGTTATCCAGACTTACAAGTTGAATCATTTACTATATATTTGTTCCATGTCTTTTATGTACTTATTTATGTACTTTACATACTCGGTACATTATTCGTACTGACGTCCCTTTTTACCTGGGGATGTTGCGTTTCATGCCCGCTGGTCTTGATAGACAGGTCGAGAGTCCTCCAAGTAGAGTATCAGCTCAACGGAAGGTGTTGGTGTGCTCCATTTGCTCCAGATTTGCTTATGTGGTCATTAAAATTAGGACATGTACTGATTAGCATGGTGGGTCCCTATCCCGACCTGTGTGACATTTATGTACTCTTAGAGGCTTGTAGACATATGTCATGTATGTGAAAGATTGTACGGCATTGTCGGCCTATGTTTTGAATTTATAAATGATCATGTTGGCCTATTAGGCCCGTGTATCACGTGTATATGATGATGTAATAAGAAATATACATTACGTAGGTACTCGTTCCAGTAAGGTACCGGGTGCCTGTCGCATTCCATTGGTTTGGATCATGATAAAAGTGGTATCAGAGCAGTTCTATCCTAGGAAGTCTACAAGTCGTGTCTAGTAGAGTCTTGTTTATTGGTGTGTAGTGCACCACACTTATAAGTAGGTGGCTACAGGGCCTTTAGGTCTGTCACTCTTTCTTCTCACTCTAGATCGTGTAGTAGAGCTCACTTATAAGAATTCAAATTTCGAACTTCTATTCGTAAGAAGACGATGCCTAAATTCAGAATGACGATCGATAAGAGATATAGCTGTGGAAGTTTTGAGTTAGAGGAACTTGATTTTGCATCTTGCTTATGATGAGTAAATGAGAGGTCTTCAGCAGATCATGCGTGTACTAAAAGGTGTATGGTTCTTCATAAGGAGCTTTAAGGAAATAATACTTATCCACTCTTACGGTAAAAAGGAATAACAGGATCGGAAGTTAGACACAAGTTTCAACAAGTAAAAGGAGCAAGGTGAAGAAGGGAACGAGGTACCCAGTTAATGAAGGTTATCGGTATTTACAATTCAGGAAGAACAATATAAGCTTTGATTTACCTTCAATTGTAAGAAAGGTATGTACAAATGGCCACACCCATCTTATTCATGCCCTATGGAAGCTAACATAAGTAGTATAAGAGAAGAACAGATATAAGGATCCGACTGGGGTTAGAGTTACCCAAAATAAGGGATAGATTGTTTGCGTTAGTTGATATTTCCGAAGGATAAAGTGCTAGCAGATCTCTTTGTCAGACACCCCGATGATGCACTCTAAAATAGTACATCTAGATATGAGTACTACAAATATAGGCACTGGAAGACTGGAAAGGATAAATATCATCTTAGTATGACTCACTTCCCTAGTAGAGAAATAATGTTAAGAAACCCAAAGAGCCAGTGGGTGGAGAAAAGGGGAGCTAAAAGAAAAAGAATACCTTGTCGATAAGTTTCAGAATAAAGTGATAGACATAAATGTTAGCAGGAAATAAGAAGAGAGTGCATTATGAGTAAGATGTGATACATGGATGACAACGGTAGATCAGAGAAAAAAAAAGACAACATTACAGAGTTTATAGTCTAGTGAAGGAAAAGACGAGAAGTGACAGGCCTTGAGACAACAAAAGAGTATAGGCCACAAAGTCATATCCTCATTTCGAGAAATAAGTTCGTGACTCTAATAGGACTACCGGAAGGAAAAGTTAGACCCCAGAATAATAGAAATCAGTATGGTTTGGTGAACATGATAAACTAAACATGAATTAGGGACCGAGTGATTCGACAATAGTCAACATCATGAAAATTTCATATTTCGTTCCGGCGATAATAGAGTAGGCAACAGAAGAAGATTCATGAGAAATTCAGAGAATGGTATTTTAGGAAGAAGCTTTCCTAAAGCAAGCAAGGTTAGTAAAGTTAAACTTAAGGGACTGTATGTGCTAGTTACACTAAGTGTCACCCTCGCAAGTGAGGAATTTCATTATCCTTGGTACAAAAGGGTTATCGCGAGGCGAGTAAGGATCATCGACGATGTGAAAAGATGCCAAAGATGAGAGGGTAAAACATCTATACGTAGATCATCGTCACACTAAATCTTAGTGCTCCCTTAAAGGGGGAAAATATAGTATGATGTGGCATTAAGTTAGAATTAAGCGGTTCTAGTAACTATGGAATAATAAAGGAAGGATGTGATAAGAATGAGAAAGGTATAAGATTGCACTTATTCAAATACGCAACGATTCCAGAACATTATGTAGACACGACGGCAAGGAGAGGAGGTAAGGGTTCTTGCCTGAGATGTTATTGATAGATAAGGAGCCAGTGCGTGAGGTAAGTTAAGACAAAGAAAATAACCCAAGAAAGATTACGCGAAATATTGATATGAGAATGGGCCAACGAGTAGTTAGTAGTTGATTCAGGAAGAGCCCAGTTATGGCTAGACAAGAGGATAAAGACAAATCAACAGATCAATGCAAGATAAACACAGGGAAACCCAACATGTGGAATTATGACATTATAACACTTGAGGTATATTCAAATAAGAGTCGAGGTAGTTAAAGATACCGTAAGAATGGTACGGGGATAAAAGAAAGTACCATTAGGAAGGAAGTCAAAATACCAGTTCAGAAGCAACCCTACAAGCACAAGGGCACAGAGGTAAGCAACTACAGATGATTATAGGCAAGGAAGGACATCAAAATGGTCCGTAATAAGCTCACATCTTTACAAGAATCAAGGGTTCTCCCTAAGTACTACAACGAAATACTAGCTGAGGAAATAAGGAAGAAGGCTTCAACCTAAGCACAACGACTTAAAGAGGAGATAGTCGTGTAACAACAGTCTCACAACATCATTGGAAGCACTCCAAAGGAAAGTGGCACCTACCGTGGCTAACGAACGGGAAGTAAAATTTAAAAGTAATATTCGAGATCATATGAGTTGCACGAAAACTCTGGCATATGTGGGAACTAAGATAAGCTAAGTATGGACGCAACGGTGGGGGCAGAAAAACCAGGAAAATTAATAGCTTATCGTGAAAGAAAGCTAAGATGGAACAATTCGATCAATGATCCAGAGTTGGTTACGTTAGGAACACACTTAAGGGTTTGGAGTTTTATACATGCAGCATATACAACCGTAAAAGACTCCGGTATAAGTTAAAAGGAAAGAGTTGAGTCCAAGTCATAAATCAAGAATTGAATTGTTAGAAGATTGTATCAATGATATCCCATAGCATCCATAAAAGACTAAAGTAATAACCAATACCATGAGCTGCAAATCAAAAGATAGTTTAAGCTTACATAAAGGTTGATCAGAGGGGAGAGGAAACTAAAGAGTTACACCAACTAAGTAAATCAGGAGTCTTATTATTGGACCCAGAAAATTATAGACCTCATGATTGAGAACATTGCAACATCACTCTTAAATATTAGAGGTACTAAGAGGGATAGTACATTAGCCATATTCTATAACGGCTCTGCGATAAAGTCAATCAGAAGAGCATCAGCCCATAAGGAGTCAGTACGAAGCTCCCACCGTATAGTGTATGCACCAGAGGTACAATTATTATAATAGAGCATCAAGTTATAAACGTGAATTATACTTATGTGGGAGAGAGATCGTGAAAGAAATAGAAGATATGATGCGAGGTTTTAAGGCAAAGGTAAGCAATGTGCGGAATACTCAAATGCAGAAGGTTGTGAACAATTCATACATCGGATAGACGGCTATAAGCGCATGGGATTCAGTATCTAGGAATAATAACAACATCGTCAGTAGCATATTTTCCAGCCTATGGTCTAGGTATCAAAAATCCTGACTAGGAGAGTAAAGAAGAGTCAGAGATAATGTGATGTATCGCTTGATGTTCCAAAAATGATATAGGGAAATCCATGATGCAAGCAAGTTGAAAGGTTGCAAGTATAGGTTGCAAGCTATTGTACGGTGAAGCGATAAGGTTCTAGAAGACAGGAGTAAGGATAAGGACGGACGAGTGAGAAGGTAACAAAAATGGATAAGACCTCATGATTAAGCCCATGAAAATAAGAAGAGTAGATGGTTTCTCTAAGTTATACAAAGCTCACTATAACCTGAATGAATTTAAAGAAATCTAAGATTAACAGCATTTAGAAGAGATGGAATGCTGCCCTGGTAATTATAATGATGGTGTAATTGTGATAGATGAAGGATGACGTTTGGGACTTCGATTGAGTAATGATCTGACGAAAAAAATAAATGGGTCTTATGAATTGGACAGGATTAAAATACCCACGCAAGGTGAATTGAATGAGGATGCTATGAGAGACGGTTATGAAAGCATGGTATCGCCAAAGGTGGATCAGTCTAATCATTTTAGATGTTCCCTGATGAAACGTGAGCCCTAGCGGAGGTGTCATAAGAGATCAAGTTATCAGTGGTAGATGGTGAATCAACAACAAATGGATGAAAGTTCAACAATATGAGATGAAATTAGACCATTAGTCTTAGGGATAAGCAACTGGAGTAACCTGGAGTTAGTTGCAAACCTCATTAATGATAAATCAAAGTAAGAGTTATGGTATAGTATGACCTACGTAGATGTGATAAAGATTCAGGTCTATGAAATAAGATATAGCAATATTCACATGTTCTACAAGGTATCGAGCGAAGAACTTCAGTATACCTATAAATTCCCAGAGAGACATCTTATTCTATGTATATGATTACAAAGTAAGACCTAGAAATTGCTAAAAGCTGGAGGAAAAAGGGAAGGAAGAGACGCATAAGCGCACTTACAATGTCAGAGTCATACAGGCTGCATGATAAAAGGTAGCAATAGTTACGAGACTGAAAGGACTCCGACCATAAATCGTAGTGTGAGAAAGAAGCCTAAAGAGGGGAATGCCCTGGCCTTTGGATTTATTCACATAACAACTGCCTAAATGACAAGGAGAGTATTAAGGTATTCACAAGAGCTATAAGTTATGAAAATGACAAGAGCATCAGTCAACATTCAAGGTCCAAAGGGGGGGATAATGTTATGCCCCGCAATATTACGTTGGTATTTTGTCCCGTAGTATTAAATTACGATGATGTTGTACCCTGTAGTATTGTATGTTGAATTTATCGTAAGGTAATTGACATCAGTCCAGGAAAAAGATTATTTGGAGATTATAAGTATTATGCTATTTATAACAAGCGATAAGTACGTGTCATGAAGGATAAATGGTGCACAAATTAAAGAAAACGAGTTTCGTTGAAAGTGTCCAATTTGGGATAAAATACGGGTCGAGCAATACTACCCGATAATTATGGACTAGTACCATACAAGGTGCCATATGGCCGTGATAACATGATATATAAAGTATATTAAAAATGAGTAGTACTTTTAAGTAATTTAAGACAATTTTTAAATTATGCGGGTATGATTAATTACCGAGTTACAGGAAATTACCTAGTTAGTTATTACAAAAATAAGATAAGCATAATCC